>SDVV010000456.1:0-31826 GCA_016164225.1 Gammarus roeselii | reverse complement strand
ATATCAATTCCTGACTTTGAGATCTGTATAATCTTGAGTCTTCCATATGAAAGGCCGACCGATTTTATATATGTATGAGAGGACCTTCTATCCGTGTGAAGCAATTATTGCAGTATGCTTTGGAAGATGTGCTTCCATTTGTTCGGGCATCGATTAACTCGGTTATTGTTGCCAGAATTCTACTCATATGGTGCAGATCTGAAAACCATTGCCATTTCATACGTGCTGTAAATTATTCCTGTTTCTTATATAAGTGCTGTTTTGACTTGAAACGTTTGTGAACAGATGCGGTCTTACCTCCTCGTTTCTTCCTTACTTTTTCTCCACCTGCTCCCTACCCTTTCCCTCTCTCCTTCCTTATCCTCCACCTGCTCCCTACCCTCTCCTTCCCTCCTCCTATTCCGATGATGGATGCAGCGGAAGCCCTTGTCTGCGCAGCCATAAAGTAAAACAAAAAGGACCAAGTTATTCAAGAAAGAATAATTCCCTCCATTTTATACGGGCATTCTTCCATAGGAGGAAGTACGAGGACTGCGGCAGAAGACCTTTATAAGTCGCGATGTCGGGGCCGAGGAAATGTTCACCAAGCGATGGTAGGAGCAGGTTATGGGACTTGCGGACAGGTTATGGGACCTGCGGAATGGAGTTGGGGAGGGTGGGGAGGAAGGTTGGGCTCGAGAACGGGCCGGTAAATGGGGTTAAGTTGGTTACAAAGAAATACTGGTAACTCTCGGGGTCAGTTTTGGTAGAGCGTAACGGAAGAACAGCGACTGCTTATTTCAATTTCATAAATGGTTTCCAAACAACGCTGCAATTATACGGTGCCATCTACTAAGCTTACTCGCTGCCCAGATGGCCCTAGGATGCCAGTCCTCCCATCCCACTCCCCAGCTGATCCCGCGGTGTCCAACCACGTAGCTCAGCTCACTAAAAATTGGTCATGTGTTGCCAATCCCCATAGGCCATTCTCAGTTGGTCACGCATTGCTAGTCCCCACAGTCCACTTCCAGTTGGTCACCCGTTGCCAGTCCACTCGCAGATGGTCACCCGTTTCCAGTCCCAACAATCCACTCCTAGATGGTCACCCGTTACCATTTCATACAGCCCACACCGAGGGCATCACCCGTTGTCAGTCCCTACAGTCCGCTCCCAATGGGTCACTTGTTGCCAGTCCCTATAGTCCACTCCTCAGTTGGTCACGCGTTGCTGGTTTCGACCGTCCACTCTCTAGCCATGGTCACGCGTTGCCAGTCTCCACAGTCCACTCGTCAGCTGGTCACGCGTTGCCAGTCTCCACAGTCCACTTGCCAGCTGGTCACGCGTTGCCAGTCCCCTCTGTCTACTGGTCTCGAGACCATCCCGCCTACCTCACTTTGGCCTCAATATCAAACAGTCCACGTAAGGCGATATTGCTTCATCCCGGAAAATGTTCCCGGCCGGATATTTAGTGTCATGGTTTGCATTTTAAAGATGAAAGAAATGACTCGAATTTCTCGGAGTGAATGCAAAGACTTGGAAATAAAGAAGCTGATATATAAAAAATGCTGCTTAGTAGGAAAGATAGTATGATTAAAAGGGTCAGCTGACTTGAAAAAATGAAAGGTGCAGTCGGTTGGTTCGTAGAACTTCTTGCAGATCCCCTTTCATTAAATGATATTGGGGCCTCAGTTATGTGTGTTCGAGGGCTGCGTCCAATGTTTAAGCAGCTCGTTGTTTGTTTGGGATCTAATATTTTGCTCTATTAATACTTGAGTCATTATAAAATTGCATCTCAAGACTATTTAGTGATGACAGACTGTCTTCACTGTTCTTATGCGGCGACAAGCATTCACCAACACGCATCAGCATGAGAGCCTTGTACACTCAACTCTGCACTTACCAACACCCATCAGCATGAGAGCCTTGCACACTCTACTCTGCACATACCAACACGCATCAGCATGAGAGCCTTGCACACTCTACTCTGCACATACCAACACGCATCAGCATGAGAGCCTTGCACGCTCCACTCTGCACATACCAACACGCATCAGCATGAGAGCCTTGCACACTCTACTCTGCACTTACCAACACGCATCAGCATGATAGCCTTGCACACTCAACTCTGCACATGCCAACACGCATCAGCATGAGAGCCTTGCACACTCAACTCTGCACATACCAACACGCATCAGCATGACAGCCTTGCACACTCTACTCTGCACATACCAACACGCATCAGCATGAGAGCCTTGCACACTCAACTTTGCGCATACCAACACGCATCAGCATGAGAGCCTTGCACACTCAACTCTGCACATACCAACACGCATCAGCATGAGAACCTTGCACACTCTACTCTGCACATACCAACACGCATCAGCATGAGAGCTTTGCACACTCAACTCTGCACATACTAACACGCATCAGCATGAGAGCCTTGCACACTCAATTCTGCACATAACAACACGCATCAGTATGAGAGCCTTGCACACTCTACTCTGCACATACCAACACGCATCAGCATGAGAGCCTTGCACACTCAACTCTGCACATACCAACACGCATAAACATGAGAGCCTTGCACACTCAACACTGTGTTATGAATCAGCCTCCGCTGTCACATATTATAAAAACGTCGCTAACCGAACATTACCACCCACAGCTGCGTAGTGCCCGCCCTAGAAACAGTGTAGGCCTTAGGCCTGTCAAACCTATCTTACGTTACTGGAAGAAATCCCTTGCCTTGCATATTTTTCATTCCCCTCCGATGTTTGTTTGGAGAAACAGGTGGTCCCCTTGTGGATCGTATAACGTCAGAGACGTTGACGAGTTGAGGGCGATTTGCGCACCTTGTATAACTCCGTGTGTCAGCAATCGTACGGACTAGATCCAATAACACTGTTTAGCGCAGGGTTATCTTATATTGTATAAAGATGGGAGGAGCCTGTAAATTAGTTAACGGACTAAATTGTTTATATACCAATGAGGTCGAGGTATTAGGACGCCCCGCCTCTTTAGTTGATTAAAAAAGATGAATGGTCCCCTTATTGGAGGACCACTTCATACCCATGAACAAGGCCCTCCCACATATTATTTCAGGGGTGCAGACCTGAACTAGAGACAGAGACTTTCCATCTGCTGCAGCCATCGGGCAGAGAGCGCTGCGCTACTCTAGCACACCAAACACTTTCCATCAGCTGCAGCAATCGGGCAGAGCTCGGACACACTCCAGCAGCTGGAGCCCTCGGGTGTAGGCCCCTACTCTACCCTACGCTCGTCTTACACTTAATACATTTATTTTTGCTGTTCATTTCCACTTTTGTTACTTTGAGTCCGTTATAACCAATCAATATTCAGTGCTCGATTGAGAGTTTACCTGTTGACTTGTTACTTTGTTTTATACAAAAATACTATTCTAAAACCAATGTTTGATCATTTGAACCTTGCTTTTACCCGATTATAACAACCTGAAAACCTTTTTCATAACATCTGAACATACCAACACGCAACATCATGAGAGCCTTGCTCACTCAACTCTGCACATACCAACACGCAACATCATGAGAGCCTTGCACACTCAACTCTGCACGTACAAACACGCATCAGCATGAGAGCCTTGCACACTCAACTCTGCACATACCAACACGCATCAGCATGTGAGCCTTGCACACTCAACTCTGCACATACCAACATGCAACTGCATGAGAGCCTTGCATACTCACCTCTGCACATACCAACACGCATCAGCATGTGAGCCTTGCTCACTCAACTCAGCACATACCAACACGCAACATCATGAGAGCCTTGCACGCTCAACTCAGCACATACCAACACGCAACATCATGAGAGCCTTACACACTCTACTCTGCGAGTCGATTAAATGCATCACGGTGGGTGCGATGAGTTGGTCACTTTGATTATATTTACTCTTAAGCGTAGTCACCGACTAAGTTTTCTAACCTGACATACTTTCGCGTGCCGTGTTAGGGTAGGACGTGAACAGAGTAGCTCCTCTGTTTTATTCATTTTTTCTTAGACTTCGTACAGTTAAGTGGTTGAAAATAACATAAACTGCTCAGTGAACTGCAACAAAACAATCGAGTGCGAAATAATCATAATAAGTATATTAACACACAGTTTAAAAACAATATTTCTGATATTTAGAGGCCTCGCAACTCCAAGTGTTGTAGACTTTGTGAAGGGCGCCACTTTGGTCCTGGTAACGTTGTGGAGTGAAGTGTTTGAAGTGTTCTATGAAGTCAATGATATGCTACTTCACTACCAATTTCACAATGCCCCTTGAATCCATTTACCAGATTTGCTTCTTCTTCTTCAAGAAAACATAACATTGTTAATATGGTATGTTTTCCTCCATCGTGAACGCGGCTTCTTCAAGCATCGACTATTGAGGGTTGCCTGCCAGCCCTGCCTCCCCTCCTTCCCTCTCCTCCCTCCCTCCCTCCCTCGGCTGGTATCATGTAACATAAACGCCATCATTCGTTCCTCTACGTCTCCACCCGTTTCTTCCGGCACCAACCCTTTAAACCACTACACTCTTCCAAGTGCTGTTTTCTTACAGGGAATAATTAAAAAGACTGGAACTCACGGCTACTCAGAACTAATCGAACATACGTAGTGAAGTTGAAATTGAATCAAAGTTAGAACAAAAAGAATATCTCGAATCTTCGCGTCTGCTGTTATTTCCCCAATTCAACTAAATGAAAAAGCATCAATAAGTTATCCAAAGTTATAGTCATGGGACTTTGGTTCTTTTATACTTTAGGGTGGACAATGATTTATGGGACCGGTTAGAGTTACCAAGAGGAGGACTCCGAAAATCTAAACCTAACAATAATACACAGTGAAGTTTCTTTTATGCATCTCCAACTGTCTTTTGAACGGAATATGTGCTGACTTGATCATAACGAGTGGTGCTTCAAACATGTGTAGTGATTGCTGGCAATATAAGGGAATTTAAAGGGACGCGTTCAACTCAGGCAATGCAGGCAACGCGTGTTCCAGGCCATAGCTTTCAGTTTATAGGACACTAATATCCAAACAAACCTGTTTCAATATTAATTTACCAAGTAATACATGAATACCACACAAAAAGAGTTTCTACATACTTTCTAAAGTTTCACGTGAACGTGACCTAATCCTGACCAGCCGTGGACAGTTCCCTACTGTTTCTCTCAGTTGACTCCTCTACCCTCCACACCCAGCATTCCACCCCACACCTAGACCTTTTAAACTCCAGCTCCAAACAGGGGCGTCCGATACAGAGATATATCGAGAAGTGTTTTTGTTTGTTAAATATTATTTTGAACTAATTTTTCTCGTGTGACACTCAGTCTGATTCTATTGGGTTTTGTTCAATTTCTGGATTTAAATAAGAACATACAGTGCAAACTCGGACAGATTCAACATTTTTGGGTTGATCCTAGAAATATTGGATTGATCTGTTCAAAGTGTTCTATAACAAAAGCACACATATTTTATTTGCATAACTGAAATGGAGGAGTGTTTGAAGAAAAACGAAGGAGCATGAATATTTATCCCTCAAAAAAATTAGGATTCTGCTGTAACATCTCAAGTCTCACCTCTACACTACCACCCAGCGCCCTCTTTCTCTATCTCTCCGTGTGCTCTCTGCAATAGGCCTCTCCGAGGGTGCCTTCACGCCTCTCTTCCCTCCCCAGCGCCCCTCCAACCGTTTGTCTATGCCGACCACCTCCTGCACCTATGCACCCCGCTCGCATATTATTGGTACCCTCTCTACCCTCTCATTTCCCATATCCCGCCCGCCTGTTTAGTGGGACGCTTTACACCCTCTCATGTCCCAAACTCTGCCCGCCTGTTAGTGAGATCCTCTCCGCCCATTGAAGGGACCTTTTCCCAAGCCCCACCCGCTCGTAAATGGGATGCTCTCCACACGTTGAAAGGATCATCTCCTGCACCCCGTTAGCCTGTTAGTGGGACCCTCTTCGCCCATTGAAGGGACACTCTCCCAAAACCCGCCCGCTCGTCAGTAGGACCATCTCCTGCACCCCACCAGACTGTTGAGTGGGACGACGCCAGCTTGGTAGTGGGACCCTATGAGCCCGTGAAGGGACCATCTCCTGCTCCCCGACAGCTCGTCAGTGAGACCTTCTCCGCCGCTGATAGGATCATCTCCTGCTCCCCGCCAGGTCGTTAGGGGGACTCTCTCCGCCGCTGAAAGAACCATCTCCTGCACTCCGCCAGCTCGTTTAGTGGGACCCTCTCCGCCCGCTGATAGGCCCATCTCCTGCTCTCCGTCAGCTCGTTAGGGGGACTCTCCGCCGCTGATAGGCCCATCTCCTGCTCCCCGCCAGCTCGTTAAGGGGACTCTCTCCGCCACTGATAGGCCCATCTCCTGCTCCCCGCCAGGTCGTTAGGGGGACTCTCTCCGCCGCTGAAAGAACCATCTCCTGCACTCCACCAGCTCGTCTAGTAGGACCTTCTCCGCAATCTGAAAGGCCCTTTCCTGCTCCCCGCCAGCTCGTTAGTGGGACCCTCTCCGCCCGCTAAAGGGACAATTTCCTGCATTCCGCCCGCTCGTTTGTGGGACCTTCTGCGCCCGCTGAAAGAACCATATTTTGCTCCCCGCCAGCTCGTTAGTGGGACCCTCTACGCCGGCTGAAGGGACCATCCCCTGCACTCCGCCCGCACATTAGTGGGACCTTCTCCGCCCGCTGAAAGGACCATCTCCTGCTCTTCGCCAGCTCGTTATTGAGACCCTCTTTCGCCCGTTGAAAGGACCATCTCTTTCCCTCCATCCGCACGTTAGTGAAACCCTCTCCGCCCACTAAAGGGACCACCTTTCTGCACCTCGTCCGCCCGTTGGTGGAACCCTCTCCTCCATTGGAGAGACCATATCTTGCACTGGGCATTTAAATAGATAGCAATTTTGATCATAGTGCCAGCATATATAGCATTTTTTATCATAGTGCCAGAATATATAGCATTTTTTATCATAGCGCCAGAAAAGAGTGCGCACTGCTAGGCACTTTAGGTGATGTCGTTTCATAATAAAATACTGCACTCTTGTGGTTATTTTGCGATGATCAGGAATATATTTCCACAGGTGACCTACTCCGACTTCATCATCAATCTACCGCAGACGATCATCAGCCTGAGTACATTAGGTACGGTGCCAGAAGGACATAGACTCCAGCGCACTAGAAAGCCTGAGCCCTCGAATCAAATCTTGTGCGCAGGTGCTCAATAGATTACTTCCTTGCGTATTCTCCTCATGTATTGATAGGTTAGTGTCTATAGTCGTTAGTTTACATTTTTATGTGTAGATTAGCCTATATTTCTGTTGTTGAAGATTGCTTGTAAGTAGTTACCACAGCAGTATTTATGTTTTTTAATGTTCCACACTGACCTGTGTTATTCAATCTTCTGCGCTAAAAATGATAATTATTATAGAAGTCGCTCATTTCATTAGCAGGATTGTGTTATTCAGAGAAATGTGTTACTCATAAGCAGTATCGTGTTATTCATAAGCAGGATTGTGCTATTTCAGTGTGCTATTTCAGTGTGTTACTTACTTCCAGTGTGCAAACATTATAAACGCAGCAGTCGCTCACATCATTAGCAGCATCAGTTTTTTTCAGTGTACCGTACTGTCAATGTGCACACCCATGACAGGCTGCACCGTATGGTCGAAGTTCACCCAAATGGTCGATAATACTGCAAACCATGATTAAAACAGCAGTATTTGTATTATTCAATATTCCGCACTACAGCAGTATTTGTGTTACCCAATATTCAGCGCTTGAAATAATAATTATTATTATTACAGCAGTCGCTCACTTCATTAGCAGGATTGTGCTTTTCAGTGCTTTTAGTGTTCCGGTCAGTGTTCCGTACTTATCGTATTCCCAGTGCGCAATCATTTTTATCAGAGCAGTCGTTCATGTCATTAGCAGTATCTTGTTTTCTAGTGTCCTGTACTTTCAGTGTTCTGCACTGCTGTGTTTCTGTACTGCAAATCGACATTGCTAGACCAGCCTGTGACATGAAGCAGTAGGTTCAACACCATCTCCGAGTCCAGTCTTAGTACATCCCCCCCCCCACCTCGCCTACCTTCTCTTGTCGGCCTCGGCTGTGCCAGCCCATAAACTCACCTGCTTGCCGGAGGGCAGTGGACCTCCATCCACCACCCTTCCCACCCCTCATCAAACACACACGATCGTGCACAATATAAGGTCACGGGTTCTCCTTTTAACGCAGAGCCTTAAAATGATAAGATAATAAGACGCTCTCTAAGCCCCTCCAACAACAAACCCTCTAAGTAGTCCACGTCACTGAGACTTAGTCTTGAATTAACGACATGTCGTCCCACAGCCTCACTGCCAACAGAAGCAAATCCTGCTGCATGTGTTATAGTGGAACATGCGAGAAATGCGCATGCGCCAAGAATAACAGAGCCTGCATATCATGCAAAAGCCAAAAATACACCAGAACCAGCAAGCCCATTAGCATAGAGCTGCCGCATTGCCCACACACTCCGGTGGCCAGCGCATGTGCCCCAAAACGCGATAAGGAAAAGCCTACCCTCTCCCACAGGGTTGCTCTTTCGGTAACAGAGACTCACCCAAAGCTGCTGAGCTCTTCATCTCCCACCCCTTGTACCTCTGAAACTGAATCCATACCTCCAATTTATTCCTCTGATACATAGCCCTTAATCGCCCCCTCAATAGAAAAATCCGCAACAGTAAAGCCGGCTCACTGTGAAACATGAAGCACCAGCACCGGGTCAACAGAAAAAAACAAGACCCCTATGACAATACTCATTGGTGATATCCTCATGAAAAATGTGCTAACGTCCGACCTTTCAGATGGATGTACTTTTGAAAATATAAATATTAATGACTATGGCGCTCTGTCTAAAATCATTGAGAGCGCAAATCCATTCAAAAATTACATTATTGTGCTCACGGACTACGTCGAAAATGAAGTAGTAGTCAAAATAACCACAGCAATTTTAACGAAAAACCAAAATGCTAAGATGTACATGGCAGAACCCCTCAATCTAAAAACAATTGAACAGAGGCGCCGTTTCATGAGTCTTTGCCACTCTTTGAGGCTCTAAGTTATCCCAACAGGCAAACTAAGAGACGAATTCACTGGTGCTCCCGACGAACGATTTTTTCATTCAGAGAAGGCTAGTCTAAACAATAATGAAATTATCAAATTTTTCAACACGATAGCACTTTACGTTCCTCAGAGGGTTGAGGCATTGCCATCTCTTACTATAACAATGTCAGAAGCAAGCAATCATAACTCTGGTCTCCTCCCTTCCTCTACTTCCCTCCATCATATAGTCATCATCTCGTATCATCACCCCATCACACGTCAGCAAAGGACATCTACTCGCAAGACAACTTACATCCCAGCTCCCTCTTGTCAACCCCGAACTAAAATTGAAACTTGAAATCACCAATCAGTTACTCCTTATCATTCCAACACAATTAGCTCCCATGCAGCGACTTTTCAACACGGTCGGAGCAATAGCGTCCCCTCAGCGCCTCGCCATTTCTCCCTTTACCTTCCTCCTCCACTCTACACTACTCCCACAAATTCGTCTAACTATGCTTGCAGCAGAGCCCCAATCCTCCCCTTTCGCTACCATTCCCTTACCTCAGCCCAAACTTCGACTATACCTATTCCGCTAATCCCTCCCATATATTACCCTCCTCCACCAATTCTTTCCTCGAGCTCCCACTTTCGCAACCATTCCCTAACCTCAGCCCAAACTCCAACTTTACCCATCCCCCCCACATATTACCCCCCTTCATCCGTTCTTTCCTCTAGCTACCACCTTCGCTGCCATTCTCTATCCTCAGCCCAAACTCCAACTCTACCTATCCCGCTAATCCCTCCCGTATATTACCCCCCTCCACCCATGCCTTCGTCGAGCACAGTTCAGCTATCCTCAGCCGTGCTCCTCTCCAATCCCCGATCTAAATTTCTTAACCATGGTTCTGTTCGGTCTCCCTTGCTCCAACCTACCCTCAACAACAAAGAACAGAACCGAAAGCAAGGATATCCCAATCATACAAACAATGCCACTCGGAAATTAGCAGCCAGATTCCTAGATAATGTCAGTAAGAGTGTTGCTGAAGAGCATATTAAAAATCTAAATGAGGGTGGTGTTGGTGCCAAAAGAAACAATAAAACGGACGAAAGAATACCTAAGCAGGTGACGGAAAACTTGCAAGAATTCTCCAGAAACGCCAACATCGGCACCATTCTCAATGATTTAAGATTAAAAAGACAATCAACACTAGCAGACGGACATTGTATGATTCACGCGGTGAAAGGATCTCTAGTAAAACAAACAGGACTTAACGATGAAAACCTCTTAGAAGTGATAAAAAACAAAGCAATGGAGGAATCCTTCAATAACATAGAAGATTACGAAGCCTTCACTAAGCATAGAAAAGATGATAGGTTCCTCTCCGAGATAGAAAAGTATTTTGAAAACAAAGAGTACAATAGCACAATTCTTAGCAACGCACTCAAAATGCAAATCACAATTCTAGATGAGACAAACTCGGACATCGTAACAAAAACTGTAATTAATCCAAACAATCTCAAGAGTGACGAAGCTGCTCAATGCTCAATATTCGTAGCTAAGAAAATGGACCACTACAGTAGTCTTGCACCAATCCATCCGCTGAAGCCACATTTCGAGCAACAAAATATTGCAGCGAAGCGAAACAAGCATGTGGAAACAAATGTGCAGTGTTCCAATAGGTATTCTCCTTTGCAATGCGACAATGATACATACATATTCGATGAAGAGATGCCTCTGCAATCATCCCAAAGTGTCACCAACTGTCCTGTAAGTGAAAAAAAATGACTAGAGACACAAACTGTTCAAGCTGGAAGCAGCGACCACCCCTCAGCATTCATATCCGCAAATACCCATAAGAACCTAAATAATATCGTGATTAAACATATAAACGTTAGAAGCTTATGAACAAAGATGGATCACGTCAAAATGATGATGAAGGAGGACTGAATTGACATTCTATGTCTCACTGAAACCTGGCTGGAATCTGATATTAACACTACCTTCATCGAGATTGACGGCTTCAATGATTATAGAAAAGATAGAGAAAGGAAAGGAGGTGGAACCGTGATTTATGTGCGACAAGAATATACCTCTTCGCAAGTAATGCTTAACGACAGCAATGAAGTTGATGACCTTAGGGTGAACATCCAGGTACGAAAAACAGATCGTTTGTTGTTGGTTCTCTTTACAGACCACCCAAAACAAGTGTACAGTCTTTTCAATACATTGAAGAAAGATTTCGAGAAGCTATCCGCTTAGGAAAATCACTGTACATTTTGGTAGATTTTAATGACGATCAATTGAAATTGAAATCCAACAATATGAAACCGATTTTAAACCGACTCGGGCTGCATCAGCTTATAAAAAGTACAACAAGAATTACTACCGAATCCCAAACTGTATTGGATCTGCTCATAAGTAACAATCCGTCTTCCATTGTTACCATAGACCTGGAGCCCAATTCTTTCTTGGACCACCATGAGATAAACTGCACCATTAACATCAAAAAAGAGAAAAAACAAGTATATAAAATAACCTGTCGTACAAAAATAAATTACACCGCGGATAATTTCAGAGCACAACTAGTGGCAAACGTCGAGATGATAAAACCAATACATTGCACAGATAACGTCACAGAGCAAGCCCAATTACTCACAGACAATCTTCTCACATGTCCATACGCTGTGGCGCCAACGGAAACTAAAACAATGAAAAACGTGCCGGTTAAATGGATTACAAGGAAACTGTGAAATGAAATTGCACTTTAAAAATATCTCAAACGCAGAGCAAAATGAAGCATCACTTGGTTAGAACTATTTCGAATTCAAAATAGAAGAGTCAAAAGAGATGTCAGGAGGGCAAAAATTAAATACCATCATGAAGAACTAAAACAGTGCAGAAACAATCAAAAAGAAACGTGGGATATACTGAAAAGAATTGTTCCCTACAAAAAAAAGATCCCCTCGCCTACTTATCCGAATACTCAAGCAGCTTCAGAGAAGTTCAACAACTACTTCGCTGGAGTTGGGAAACAGGTTTTTGAAGAGGTGACCCAGAAAGCTTATCAAAGATTACAGAGCGACGCAACAGATACATGGAGTCCAAATGCTTTCGATAGAGACAGCGACCAAGAAGCAAACGTCAAATGGAAACCAAAGCAAGTATCGCAACACGAAGTAGAACGAGCTGTATTTGCCTTGATGAACACAAATTCTACAGGAATAGATGGTTTAGCCCTTCAATATCTGAAAGACAGCTTTACAGTAACCTTGCCTTTTATCAGCACAGTTATTAACGTCTCCATAGCTAGTGAAACTTTTCCTGAGATCTGGAAACATGCAATTATAAAAGCAATTCATAAATCTGGGGACAAGAATGAACCATCCAACTTTAGACCGATCAGTCTTCTGCCTGTCTTATCCACGATTCTAGAAAGGTAATATCTATCCAATTGATTGACTACCTCGAATCAAACAAGCTGTTCAATGCCTGCCAGTATGCTGATCGGCTAAAATTGTCGACAGAAGACGCACTTATGAGCATCACTGAAGATCTGTACAAAAACTTTGATGAGGGGCAGATATCTCTGCTGGTATTCTAGACTTATCAAAAGCTTTCGACTGTGTAAGCCATACAATTCTTTTTAGCAAGCTCCACAACATCGGAATTGACCCTACTTGGTTCGAAAGTTATCTGATGAATCGACAACAATCAGTTACACTCGATAACGCAACAATGTCAAATCCGGCCACAGTTGAATTTGGGGTTCCTCAAGGTTCGATACTCGGCCCTTTGTTGTTCCTGGTTTTTGTAAACGACATCGACTGTAAATTACCAAAAAATCCAGCGAAACAGGTAATGTACGCCGATGATGTTCAAATATTACTTTCCCGATAACCGTCGGATTTCAATGCACTGAAAGACGACGCTGAGACAGCCGTAACTAATCTGAAATCTTGGTATGATAAAAATGGACTCAAGCTCAACTCTGAAAAAACAAAATGCATCTTGTTCGGCTCAAACCCAAAAAGGAAAGCACTTCCAAAAAATTTCTCTATCAGAATAGGCAAATCTGACATTCCTGTTGAAAATAAAGTTATAAGTCTGGGGGTATAGTTTGATCCCGATCTTTTCTTCAAACACCACGTAAATACTCTGTGTTCCAAGCTGAATGGAACACTTTTGTTCCTAAACTCCGCAAAAAAAATGGATTTCAAATCAAGATTACTGATTGTCCACGCTTTAATATTTTCTCACATTAACTACTGTTTTTCAATTTGGGGGAAATGCACCAAAACCCAAAAAGAGAAAGTACAACGTTGTATAAATTTTGCAGCAAGAATAACATGCGATGGTAACCACAGAAAACGAGACCACGTAAGTCCTCTCCACGAAAAATTACAGTGTCTGAATATCGACAACAAACTGGCACTCCATGAGTCGATCAGAATTCATAAAGATCTTCTAGAAAAACATTCACCCAGCAGCCAAAGACACATATATTCTCAAGTAAAAAGAACAATCGATTCACAAGAAATAATTATACTCCTCTGCACGTTGAACACAGGAAAACAGAAACTGCCTGTCGAGCTTTTTCGATTACTGCACCAAAATCCTGGAGCAACCTCCCAACAAGCCTCAAAAATCTTGAATCCAACAAGTCCTTCAAGAATAGGCTTAATGAACATCTGTTGACCGATCAATTCATAACCGTAACTTTGCTAACAAACACAAGCTAAATGCATAATACCAATAACCAGAAAATGCCTTTCTGCTCATGAGCGACCACCACCACCAACCACCACCACCATAACTCTCAACATTGAGTTACCATCTAATCGTTTTTACTCAGACGATACATATGTTTTCTACGTTGTTACCGATCACAATTGTCTTTGCCAGTTACCATAAGTGTTTACTAGCGTTTTGTTTATTTCTATGTTTCTAATGTTTCAGTCGTTTTAGTATAATAACAATATGAATTCAGTTTTTTCAAGGAACGATTGGCAGCGTCTAATTTGACAAAGGTTTACTCGATATTAATAGAATTATTCGAATTATTTTTAACTATAACCGTACCATTTTTGATGATACAATCATTGCCTTATAAGCTAACATTTTACTTGTCTTCTATAACATATGAATATTCATCTAACATGTGTACTCCAGCATTGTAATATTTCTGATTGTCAATCATTTAATCATTTCCTAGAGGTCTTGAAGTGTGTATTTGTATATTCAATTGTTTGGCGTATATTTTAGGTATGATTGTTTTGTATAACTTATGTCGCCTATTTACCCCTTAATTTTTAATACAATGGTTTAGACCCATCCTTACAAAATGTGAGTGCTTTTCGATTTTCCCAACCCTATATTGTATTCATATTTTCTGTATAACTCGTGTTATCCATCCAAATCTTTGTCATCGTACAATAATGTAGACTACTCATTACAATAGGTTATCACATTTTGGACTGCTCATTGCAGTGTGTTGGCACATTTTGATGTCCCAACCCCATGTTCTCGGGACTCTGACCACATGCATGCGTGATTTTGCCACCCCATATACTTTTTATTTTCCACACCCATGTATTTTGTTGTTTATCAGCCCCCAAGTATTTTTATTTCTCAACCCCGCGTGTAACTGGTTTTTCCAACACGATGTATTCGGATTTTTTTTGTCAAAATAGACATTTCTATATGTGCACAGATGATACTATTGTAAATAATATTTTCGCTCCATGTAATCCGAACCGGCGGCCCCTAGAGATGAGCAGTGACGAATTCAAATTGAACTTCCGAGGAACGATAGGTAGCTCCAAGCTTTGACAGAGGCCAGCTCGACGAGAATATATTTTATTGAATCACATCTATTATTTACAGTACCATTTTTGAAGATACAATCATTGTCACATACGCTAATATTGTGCTTCATCTTTTATACCGGAAGTATATTAATTCGGTTTCTGTACTCCAGTATCGAATTATTCTTATTGTCAATCATTGAATCATTTCCTAGCGGTCATGAAGTGTATATATTTCAGTGCTCTGTATATATTTTATGAATAACTTATGTAGTCTATTCGTCATTTTCATTATTTCCAACAATGTTTTATACCCTTCTTCACAATATGTTAACGCATTTCGTCATGAAATATGTATATCCAGTGCTATGTATAGATTTTATGTACAATTTATGTCACCTATTTAACCCTTTAGTATTCATAGCTTACCACATCTTTACAATATGTTACCGCATTTTGATTCCCCAACCCCATGTTCTCAGGATTTCTCCGCTTCATGTGTTGGCGGTCTCCCCAATCCTATGTATTTCGTAATTTTCTCAACCCCACGTATTTCGTGATCGCCCCACCCCAGGTATTTCGTGCTAGGCATTCCTGATTCTTTCCTCAAATAAGATGTTGGCTGTCGATCATTAATTATAATATTAAAGTTTATAATCTATAACTAGCGGCGAAATTGAATTTTCGTTTACGTTAACTCAAATAGTGTTCACGGCAATGAAGTTTCATGTGCACTATTTTAAAAAGTTGAAAACCCATTGCCAGATAATTGATGTAAAGGATTTGATAATAATTTAATAATTATACTACTTGTCATCCATATATGTAGGTATGTGTGTGCACATATGAATGTGTATTATACTGATTGTCATCCATACATATAGTTAGGTGTGTGCAAATATGAATGTTTATTATACTGATTGTTCATCCATATACGTAGGTAGGTAAGAGCACATAGGAATGTGTATTATACTAATTGTCATCCATATCAGTGTGTATGGGTGTGCTCATATGAATGTGAATCAAACTGATTGTCTTCCATATATGGATGCAGGTGTGCACATATGAATGTGTGTTACACTTATTGTCATCCATTTATGAAGGTAGGTGTGTGCACATTTGAATGTGTATTTGTATGTGTTCGTGTATGATGGTATATTGTGAATTCCATTCAGTTCCATGAAAGCGAGCCAGCAGCACACTAGAGATGAGCTGCGATGTATTCATTTTGGATTTATCAATCCCATGCACATGTGCTTTTAAAAGATTTTCAATAACATATATTGTGAATCATGTTTTGAAACATGAAGTAGCTACAAACCGGCCGCCGAAAGATGTGCTGTCACAAATTCACTTTATCTCTCGTTGAGCTAATTCAGATAGCGCATATGAAAACTAAGTTTGATGTATTATACCTAAGTATTGAAAACCCATTGCTAGACGATGGAAACCAACGATTTAATAATAATAATAATAATAATCCATATGAAGTGTCTGGGTCGGGCATTGGAAAATTTTGTAACCAGTTCGAGGCTCCTTCGGTAGCACGTAGTTTACTTCGGATTCAGAAGGAAGTTGGCTCTTCAAACTCGAACAGTATCCCAAGTACCCTTGTTCAGTTCTGTGCGTGTGAAGTTATGTCCTATCCTTTACCGAACGAAAATATCAGCAAAGAAGGTGAATCCAGAGAGTTTCGATGAATGTTGTTATGGTATTACGATCGTCGTGAAGACATGCAAAATTGTATTAATAATACATATGAAATTAGGACAGTTATTTATTTAATATTAAATTGGGCCAGTAGCTCAAAATGAGTCTATTTGAATCAGCAATAATCCCACAATGCTGGAGTCAACTGCCAACTTTGCAATTCAGGTTATGGGGCTAACAGTCAACGGCGACTCTAATGTTCAAAATACAGCCCTTGTTGTGTTCCCCTGAGAGGGCGACTATTGTAACCTCAATACAGCCCTTGATGTGTTCCACTGAGAGGGCGACTATTGTAAGCTCAATAAAGTCCTTGTTGTGTTCCCGTGAGAGGGTGACTATTGTAACCTCAATACAGCCCTTGTTGTGTTCCTCTGAGAGGGCGACTATTGTAACCTCAATACAGCCCTTTTTGCGTTCTCCTGAGAAGGTGTCTATTGTAACCTCAATACAGCTCTTGTTGTGTTCCCCTGAGAGGGCGACTATTGTAACTTTGATACAGCCCTTGTTTTGTTCCCTTGAGAGGGCGACTAATGTAACCTCGATAGAGCGCTGTTGTGTTCCCCTGAGAAAACGACTAATGTAACCTCAATACAGCCCCTGTTGTGTTCCCCGGAGAGGGCGACTATTGTACCCTCAATACAGCCCTTGTTGCGCCTGAGAAGGTGACTATTGTAACCTCAATACAGCTCTTGTTGTGTTCCCCTGAGAGGGCGACTATTGTAACTTTAATACAGCCCTTGTTGTGTTCCCCTCAGAGGGTGACTATTGTAACCTCAATACAGCCCTGGTTGTGTTCCCCTGAGAATGCGACTATTGTGACCTCAAACTGCCCTTGTGTTTTCCCCTGAGTGGGCGACTATTGTAACCTCAATACAGCCTTTGTTGTGTTCCCCTGAGAGGGCGACTATTGTGACCTCAATACAGCCCTTGTTGTGTTCCCCTGAGAGGGCGACTATTGTAACCTCAATACAGCTCTTGTTGTGTTCCCATGAGAGGGCGACTATTGTGACCTCAATACAGCCCTTGTTGTGTCCCCCTGAGAGGGCGACTATTGTAACCTCAATACAGCCCTTGTTGTGTTCCTCTGAGAGGGCGACTATTGTAACCTCAACACAGTCCCTGTTGTGTTCTCCTGAGAGGGCGACTATTGCAACCTCAATACAGCCCATGTTGTGTTCCCCTGAGAGGGCGACTATTGTAACTTCAATAAAGCCCTTGTTGTGTTCCCCTGAGAGGGTGACTATTGTAACCTCAATACAGCCCTTGTTTTGTTCCCTTGAGCGGGCGACTATTGTAACCTCAATGCAGCCCTTGGTTTGTTCCCTTGAGAGGGCGACTAATGTAACCTCAATACAGCTCTGGTTGTGTTTCCCTGAGAGAGCGACTATTGTAACTTTAATACAGCCCTTGTTGTGTTCCCCTGAGAGGGTGACTATTGTAACCTCAATACAGCCCTTGTTGTGTTCCCCTGAGAGGGCGACTATTGTGACCTCAATACTGACCTTGTGTTTTCCCCTGAGTGGGCGACTATTGTAACCTCAATACAGCCCTTGTTGTGTTCCCCTGAGAGGGCGACTATTGTGACCTCAATACAGCCCTTGTTGTGTTCCCTGAGAGGGCGACTATTGTAACCTCAGCGGCGCTGCAACGAAGGCCAATTAGTGAGTTTGCGGTGGCATGCACAGACTCAACAGTGGGGGGGAGGGGCAGTGAATGGAGGAGGGTCCGGCAAGGCATCGTTTTGAGCTCGTTTTGTGGCAGAGTGAAAAGTCACAAAATATCATCACTCGTACGCATTATGCGGTAAAAATGTTTTTATTGTTTTTATTTCAAAAACTTTCATCAAAAGGAGTCATGTTAATCAGAGCAGGGTTTGCAGGATCCCCAGAATCTCCGGATCAGGAGGGGCTAATAACAAAAAATATTTAAAATAAATTAAATTCATATTAAATTCATGAACAAACCGTATGATATTCTTCTTTCACATTAAACCATTAGGTGAATATACACGATAAATACAAAATCCGTGTCATGATAGGCTTAGACCATCAAATCAGATTAAGTTACCTTATAGAGTTGATCACAACGTGTAACTGAGTAAATGGGACCGTGTGTAAAAGGCAGTGTACAACTTACTTCCTAAACATTAAATAAACACTCTATCCCTATGACGTAGAATATTGCTATCAGACATTGGAATATGTGATTAAGCGATTTGTATGAATTCGTAGTGCTGGTTTACAACCCAATACAGAAGGGTGGAAAAGATTGTCATAGCATTTGTGGGTCAATGTGAGTTAGAAAGCTATTTATTTGATCCATGCCGGGCATATATAGAGGATTTCCATTCGTTACGTGAAAGAAATGGATTAAGAAATATCCTCTACCGTACATGTTTCTACGATTTGGGCCGGGCGTATTTAAAATGAGGATGTGAGAGGTGTTTTGCAGTCGTGACGTGACGATGTATTGCTAGCTTTAATATGCGCGTGAACACGTGGATTACCGAGTGAACGATTTTACCTGAATCAGTTACACGGTCTGAGATCAGATTAGGCAAAATTGAAAGGTTTGGCTATCGAGGAAAGGTGACAATGGAAGGAGGAATGCTTATGAATTTAACATAATAGGACAAGAAAATGAACGCTCGGTACTTGGATGAAACGAGCTCGTTTGAGCTGAGAATATAAGTGAATATTGAGCGATGTCGGAAAAAAAATATTGGTATGCTACTTCAATTCTGTTAAAAAAAATTAACAGCAGAATGGACTGTAAGGGGATACATTGTGTGAATAAATATTGACCGGGATGGACGTAAATTCTGAGCACTGGCAACCCTTGTTTGAACTGCTGCTGAGTGGACTGTTGGGAGCGGCGGCGTGTGATTTTCCGGTAGCTTTTGGGGTCTGGACTGTATGTAACCATTTAAAAAAATCTCAAGGCAAGGTGGAGAGAATGAAATAGACACTGGAATCGTGAGGCAAGATGGGAACAGGGCAATAGACACTAGAAGCGTGAGGCAAGATTGGAAGAAAGCTATAGACACTGGAATCGTGAGGCAAGATGGAATGAGGGCACTAGACACTGAAATCGAGAAGCAAGATGGAAAGAAAGCAATAGACACTGGAATCGAGATTTGATTTGATTTAAGCCCCACTTCCACCGGAGCCTCAACGTGAGTCATAACAGGCTCCCCGGTAGGGCTCGACGATCATGAATTCCAGTAGACTCGCACGCCTCTGCGTGTGAGAAAAACAACGTTGTCAAAGTTAGAACCTTTTGAAAATTTCAGTCGTGTCAGACGCACGCTGAAAATTTCAGTCGTGTCAGACGCACGCCGGATCTCCGCTCCTAATCATTTAGAACTTCAAGATTAATATGTTTGCACAATAGTGCGTACAAGTAGCCTCGTCAAGATTGGTACAAGGCTTACGGCTACACGGACAAAGTGCGCTCCGACAGCAACGCAACACAATGTTTACAGCTATATATACGCGGTCCAGTTTAGTTACAGTAAAACTCCTCTATTTAGGTAAGATAAAGACTCAGACGAGAGGAATCTCCGCCTCCAGCACCTCAAAACCTCAAGAGCAATATATACGCACGCTAGTGCGCAAAGATAGTATCGTCAAAATTGGTACGAAAGCCACGGATCAGATCAGATCAAACCAGATCAACTTCAACCGCAAAACATCACAAGGTTCACTACAACGCGTTCCAGGTCAACCACAGAAATTACAAATGGTCCGTGCACGCGCAAGCGAGCACACGACAGAAAAAACGCTTATTCACAAAATCACAAACAGGAATTCTCGCACAAATACACTAGCATTATTTTATATGACAGAATTATGGAACGTGCAGAGGAAAGAAAGGGCAGGTTCATCGCGGGCTAAAAACTGCTCAGATTATTGACATCACACTTATTGTTTAAGTGGATTGGGTGTGGGGGGAGGGCAGAGGTCCCTCGTGTACCAAAAGAGCCCGATGACACCCGGAGAGTAACCCAACTCCCTCGGGTCCCCCGAACTCCCTGGGTCCCGGGAGTCCGTTCATCTCAGCTCATCTCGGCTTGTCTCGACTCATTTCGGCCAGTATCGACTAATCGCGCTCTACTCAACTCGTCTCAACAAGTTTCGACTGATCTCGACGCACCTCGACCAGTCTCGACGCAGCTCTCCCCCTCTGCGCCAGTCATCCTGTGGACTGTAATAACTAATTATTCTACTCAAGCAATTTGGGGTGGGAGCGGAGGGTGGGGGGAGGGGAAGGCTGGAATTGTGAGGCAAGATGGAACAAAAGCTATAGGCACTGGAATCGTGAGGCAAGATGGAATGAAAGCAATAGACACTGTAATCGTGAGGCACGATGGAATGAAAGCTACAAACACTGAAATCATGAGGCAAGATGGAATGAAAGCAATAGACACTGGAATCGTGAGGCAAGATGGAATGAAAGCAATAGACACTGGAATCGTGAGGCAAGATGGAATGAAAGCTATACACTCTGGAATCGTGAGCAAAGATGGAATGAAAGCCATAGACACTGGAATCGTGAGGCGAGATGGAATTAAAGCTATATACACCGGAATCGTGAGGCAAGATCAGAGCGGTCTGGTGATATGCAAGGATGAAACATGTCAGTGGCTACTCGCCTCGTCTGATCAGCTGTTATATTGTTTCAAAAATCCCCGCAACTATCAGTTGGCACCTTGATTTGTGCAGTTGCTGGTGCAAGACAACGTAAATAATGGAAATGTCTGCATGCAAACAAGGACAACGAGGCTCAAACAGCTCAGGTTAAAAAGATACTGTTTGAAACGATGTTTATATCCTTACTATCAGTAGTGCATAAAATGTAATTGATAGAAAGGGTATTACTGTTTACAAATTGGAATTCGCCCATGATTGGAACAGGCTGTCGTCGTCCAATCGGAAATCAGTGTCATCGTCATTGTCGGTGTCCTTTGGCACGCGGTATTTATGGATGATTACTGGCTGTTGGCCGAGATTAGACGGTAGCTGGCTGTTGGCCGAGATTAGACGGTAGCTGGCTGTTGGCCGAAATTAGACGGTAGCTGGCTGTTGGCCGAGATTAGACGGTAGCTGGCTGTTGGCCGAGATTAGACGGAAGCTGGCTGTTGGCCGAGTTTAGACGATTACTGGCTGATGGACGAGTTTAGACGGTAGCTGGCTGTTAGCCGAGCTTAGACGATTACTGGCTGTTGGCCGAGTTCGGACGCTTACTGGCTGTTGGCCGAGCTTAGACGATTACTGGCTGTTGGCCGAGTTAGGACGCTTACTGGCTGTTGGCTGAGCTTAGACGGTAGCTGACGAGCTTAGACGATTACTGGCTGTTGGCCGAGTTCGGACGCTTACTGGCTGGGGTCGCTATCCCTGGTGCTGAATTCGTTTATAGCTAACGTCAGATCAGCCCCTTTCATCTCCGCCAAATGCCTTATCAGCCAAAAGTT
The DNA here is from genome assembly GCA_016164225.1 of Gammarus roeselii. Classification (NCBI taxonomy): domain Eukaryota; kingdom Metazoa; phylum Arthropoda; class Malacostraca; order Amphipoda; family Gammaridae; genus Gammarus; species Gammarus roeselii. The sequence continues at coordinate 9,748 of SDVV010000456.1, read as the reverse complement.
GTTCCGACTGCCTACCTACGGTACCATTTTTTAACAGCGAACATTCATAGCGTTCCTCACTCACACCAGCCACTGTCATATCTGCCAGTGACATTCTGCCAAAACTCTGTTTCAGCCACATCAGAATCAGCCACGAGGCGTACCATTTTACTGGTTATCACTGTAATGAAACTTTTCCTACCCAACCTAACCTAACCTATAGTACGTGTTTCAAACCCGCGGGGCAAAGGTACGTATTTCTAACCCGCGGGGCAAACATACATATTTTTTTCTAGGGTACGTAAGGCCGGTTTTTTAGCGTTTTTTTATTGAAGTTTCATTAAAGTGATATCCAGTAGGTTGGTACGCCTGTTTAGGTGTAAAGGCAGTGGCATTTATGACAGTGGCAGATTTTGAAGTGGCTGAAAATGCGTGTGGGCTGAAACATCGTTTAGGTAGAAAACACGTGTGATGAAAGATTTCTAGCGCTTTTGACAGTGTCCGGCCATGACAGTGAGGTGAAGTGAAGTGGCGATAGTGCTCGTGTGCGGAAATAATTTTAGCGCGGACGCTGGGCTCCCACTAGCTATTGGTCGAGCTTAGACGATTACTGGCTGTTGGCCGAGTTCGGACGCATACTGGCTGTTGGCCGAGCTTAGACGATTACTGTCTGTTGGCCGAGTTCGGACACTTACTGGCTGATGGCCGAGCTTAGATGATTACTGGCTGCTGGCCGAGTTTGGACGCTTACTGGCTGATGGCCGAGCTTAGACGATTACTGGCTGCTGGCCGAGTTCGGACGCTTACTGGCTGATGGCCGAGCTTAGATGAGTACTGGCTGCTGGCCGAGTTTGGTCGCTTACTGGCTGATGGCCGAGCTTAGACAATTACTGGCTGTTGGCCAATTTTAGACGATTACTGGCTGTTTGCCGAGTTCGGACGCTTACTGGCTGTTGGCCAAGTTTAAACGATTACAGGCTGTTGGCCGAGCTTAGACGATTGCTGGCTGTTGGCCGAGTTCAGACGATTACTGGCTGTTGGCCAAGTTTAAACGATTACTGGCTGTAGGCCGAGCCTGGACGATAACTGGCGGTTGGCCGAGTTCGGACGCTTACTGGCTGTTGGCCAAGTTTAAACGATTACCGGCTGTTTTCCGAGTTTAGACGATTACTGGCTGTTGGCCGAGTTCAGACGATTACTGGCTGTTGGCCGAGTTCAGACGATTACTGGCTGTAGGCCGAGCTTGGACGATTACTGGCTGTTGGCCGAGTTCGGACGCTTGCTAACTGTTGGCCAAGATTAGACGATTGCTGGCTGTTGGCCGACTTCGGTCGCTTACTGGCTGATGGCCATGTTTAGACGATTACTGTCTGTTGGCCAAGTTTAAACGATTACTGGCTGTTGTATGAGCTTAGCGATTACTGGCTGTTAGCCAAGTTTAGACTGGCTGCTGGCCGAGCTTAGACGATTACTGGCTGTTTGGCCATGTTTAGACGATTACTGGCTGTTGGCCGAGCTCAGACGATTACTGGCTGTTGGCCGAGTTCAGACGATAACCGGTTGTTGGCCAAGTTTAGACTGGCTGTTGGCCGAGCTTAGACGATTACTGGCTGTTGGCCAAGTTCGGACGCTCACTGGCTGTTAGTCAAGTTAAGACGATTACTAGCTGTTAGCCAAGTTAAGACGAATACTGCTGTTGGCCAAGTTTAGACGATCACTGGCTGTTGGCCAAGTTTAGATGATTACTGGCTGTTGGCCGAGTTTAGAAGATTACAGGCTGTTGGCCGAGCTTAGACGATTATTGGCTGTTGGCCAAAATTGGACGATTACTGGCTGTTGGCCTAGCTTGGGAGCAATCGATGGCACACCGAATAAAAGCCTCTGTTGTTCGACTTGTCAACTTTGTTGTCCGAAATGCCGACGATGATCTTACCCGGCTTATCTCAAAAACATGTACTCTTTGTATATCAAATTTAAATGGAAAATGATCCGGAGGGCGTTATGATGGAATCACGAGTTTAAAGGGTCAAACCCATTCAACACGCCTTTTAACTATTTACATTCAATTATCCCTGGAAGAAAACAATCTGAATCGCGTAGAAGTTCTTCAAACCTAAACCGCAACTTTTCTGAGGTCAGTTTCCTATTTTCATGAGGTTCCTTTCCCTGCTCGACAACTACCACGAAAGGTCCTGCCTTCCTAACAACGGTCCTGTCTTCCCTTCCTTGCTCGACAACTATCAGAAACGGTCTTGACACCCTGCCTTCCCTTCTCTGCTCGACAATAACCATGAACGGTCCTGCCTTCCTAACAACGATCACTGCTTTCCCTTCTTCCATTATCTGCTTGACATTTCCCATGAACGGTCCTGCCTTCCTAACAACGGTCATGCTTTCCTGCCTTCCCTTCCCTGCTCGACAACTACCATGAACGGTCCTGGCTTCCAAACAATGGTCCTGCCTTCCTGCCTTCCCTTCCTTGCTCGCCAGTTACCATGAACGTTTCTGTCTTTTTAACAACGGACCTGCCTTACAGCCTTCCCGTCCCTGTTCGACAACTACCGTGAACTTCCATGAACGGTTCACTAATAAACAGGGATACCTTCTGTTCTATAAGGCCAAATTTTAGAAATGAAACACCTTGCGAACAAGTTCTAGCTAAGTGATAAATTAAAGCCGCGTAGGTACTCCGGCGTTCATCTTGGAATACCTGCCCATCGGTGAGGAGCGTTGGCAACATGTCGGGCCGCCGCTCAGTGATAACAAACGTACAGTTTAGGGTTTGGGTCTCTCATTTGCCCTGCCACCTTCTAAATACTCCACTATTGACGCTGCTGCTTTTCTAGACTACTTTATGATCCGTTACTGAGAGCAAATGAATCATCCAGATTTTTGAGGGGAATAATTTCACCGCTTCTACAATCTCTAGCAAAACTGAGGCCTCTTCCACCTCGCAGGCTTTCTCAAGCACTTGGGAACCTCCACCGGGACCAAGAGATTGCTGTTCTTCCTGCTGTTAAGGGTGGCAAGGTTGTCATCAAGAATACAGCTGACTTTAATGAGAAAGCAGAGTCCATTCTGCAGGACGATAATATTTATGAACCATTAATTCGAGGCCCCCTCGAAGTTGCAAATATCTCCTTTAGACAACAATTACGTTTAATCGCTAGTCAAAGTCCTGACACTGCTTTAAAAAAAATTCTAACAATTCATCACTGGCATATGTGTACGGGATTTTCAAATTGCATAAGCTTCAATGTCCTCTCAGACCGATTATTTCTACTATAGGGGCCGTTAACCTACCCTCAGCTACATGGTTGGCTCGAGTCTTGACTCAGTATCTAAGCGTGTTTTCCTCTTCTCATTTTAGCTTAAAAACTTTGATCGGCAGAATTCGATATCTTCTATTCGTATGTTGAGTTTAGATGTCACCGCACTCTCCACTAGCGTTCAATTACAAGATGTACTAAATTTTCTTGTAGATTGGTATAAGGCCGGTTCCCATTCCAATTGATTCGTTCATTGCTCTCATTAGACTGTGTGTTGACAACAATGTACTTGGATTCAATGAAATGTATTATAGGCAAAAATTGGGGGTTGCAATGGGCAGCCCACTTTCACCCATTCATAGCAAATACTTATAAGGAGTATTTTGGGATCTTTTCCCCCACCTACCATACCTTGTGCTTCTCTTCTCTGGCTACGATATGTAGATGACGTTTTTGTTCTCTAGCCTAGTTACCAAAATTTGGTACTTATTTTAAGCAAATAAGATCACTGTGCCCTACGAAAAAAATCCCCGTTGAGTGAGAGGTAGACCAGTCAATTCGTTTCCTTGACACTAGAGTATCCCGGCGGTCAACCAACTTTCAATTTTCTGTGTAGCACAAATCAACCCATTGAGGATTGTGTTTGCACTACTATCCGTGGCACCCTACCCATGTTGAATTATCAGTAGTATCATCAATGTTTCTAAAGGCCCATCGTATCTGTGACACATGTTTCCTTTATGAAGAAATCTCCTATATCCGCAATTCATTTCGTAGGCTAGAATATCTCATCAAAATACTTCTCGCCTTCTGCTCCACTTAACCGCAACAGAGCACAAGTCATTTCTCTACCTTTTAATACATTTTCTTCTGACTTCATTGCCCCTGTTTTGAAATTTAATAATATTGATACTGTTCACAAGCCAAATAACCCCACTCGATCACAGTTAGTCAGGACGAAACCAAAGTGTGGCGACAGAGGAGTTGGTGGTGTCTGCGTCATCCCATGTGGTTTCGGCAACTCTTCTTTATGTCGGTGAAACAAGCTGACCTTTGGCCGTCCGCATTAAAGAGCACCAAGGTTACGTTAGGTCAGCCAAAGAGTCAAGCGCAGTGTTTAATCAAATAAGGTCCCATAATCATAACATTCACTGGAATTCATCTAGAATAGTTTACAGTTCACATTTTAAACAACGGCGTCTTGCAGTGGAATCTGCTTGCATCAAACAGTTGGCTAATTTTAATCTTATGTCTGGTGTGTGTTCAGTCGACTCTGACGAAAAATCCATAATATTCTTAACTAATCCTCTCATACTCAATAACTTGCCCCCTCAGGTTTATGGACTATTGCAATTGTTCTGTTCTCTTCATAGCTTCTTACGCTTGGTAATATATCTCATTTGTCTCTTCATTTCCATGTATATTCTTATAGGTTTTATCTGTAGCGCCTGATAAGGACCTCTGGTGGATCTCTGATAGAGATTGAAAACTTGCGCTTGTCGTAAATATTTCAAAATTGTATAGTGGCTCCTAATTTAGGTATCAATTACTTAACTCGTAGGTGAATAACTTAATTTTATTCTAAGGAAGTGTTCAGCTAATGAAACCAACACAAAAATTTAGGACCTGGAAATTGATTTGCGGTGAATCCCATAGAAACGATCAGTTCATAAAGCATACAACATAACAGAGATGATTATCTTACTGTTTGTGCGACCTACGACTCTAGAGGGTTTTTGAGATGATTATCTTACTGTTTGTGCGACCTACGACTCTAGAGGGTTTTTAAGATGATTATCTAACTGTTTGTGCGACCTACGACTCTAGAGGGTTTTTAAGATGATTATCTAACTGTTTGTGCGTCCTACGACTCTAGAGGGTTTTTAAGATGATTATCTAACTGTTTGTGCGACCTACGACTCTAGAGGGTTTTTAAGATGATTATCTAACTGTTTGTGCGACCTACGACTCTAGAGGGTTTTTAAGATGATTATCTAACTGTTTGTGCGACCTACGACTCTAGAGGGGTTTTAAGATGATCATTTAACTGTTTGTGCGACCTACGACTCTAGAGGGTTTTTAAGATGATTATCTTACTGTTTGTGCGACCTACGACTCTAGAGGGTTTTTAAGATAATTATCTAACTGCTTGTGCGACTTACGACTCTAGAGGGTTTTTAAGATGATTATCTAACTGTTTGTGCGACCTACGACTCTAGAGGGTTTTTAAGATGATTATCAAACTGTTTGTGAGACCTACGACTCTAGAGGGTTTTTAGATGATTATCAAACTGTTTGTGTGACCTACGACTCTAGAGGGTTTTTAAGATGATTATCTAACTGTTTGTGCGACCTACGACTCTAGAGGGTTTTTCAGATGATTATCTAACTGTTTGTGCGACCTACGACTCTAGAGGGTTTTCACTATCCGCCTTCCTGCGTGCTTTAAAATAGATGTTCAAACCATCAACGGGTAAAAAGTCGACTGCAGCACAAGTTGACGAAGATTTTATACGTTTTTATCCGTCCGTCGTTGAGACGTTTCTAAGCTAATCAAGTGACATTGGGAGATAATTTATGTGAATAGCCCCTTCCTAAGCTGATTTATTTCCGTTCCTTAACTCCATTTCAGTAGGCTCTTCCAGCCTCAGCTCGATATATCTTCTGACTTCAATATTGTGACTCACAAAACCGTCGCCAGTTAGCGCATTCATCTTTAGAATAAACTTAGTAGAGACGATAAGAAATTCATCTTCCCCGCCAAAGTGGAAACTTTAACTTGTTTTTCTTTGTGGCGGGTCGGACCGAGGCTTCCGCAACATCAGTCACCGGGCAAGAAAATATTAGAGGAGGCCGGAAGAGGAAAGGAGGGGGGGGGGTGTAGTTATGTTGGATGCAAAAACATAACGTTAAATATTCTTATGGCAACGAAGGCAGAACAACCATGAGTTAGGAATCTATCGACCGTATAGTGGATACGCCGTAGGCAGATTACACAACTCGTGACATAAATGATAATGTGATTCATTACAGTGCTTCAAAGGTGACTTGGAACTTGAAAACGTAGCAAAATATCATGATGTCCATTCTTGTTATGGAGAAAAATAAGTAAAATATCAGGTGTTTTACCTTCAATACTGAAAGAGATTGATAAAATTATGAACATAACAGTTTTCGTGGAAACAATACACAAATACTGATATTTTTTTACGATGTGCATTGATGCGTGATGGATGACCAGTGAAATGAGCCGTCTACTATTCAATACTAATAAAATACACTGGCAAGTGATGCCTATTCCTTAATACAAATTAATTCCAAAATGTTTCCAAGTTATCCCTGAACAGACGTAGCCATGAAATACTTCAATTTTGTGGTGAGAAGTTGAGAACTGTCTCCCACTATTTCTGACTGTAGAAAGCAAAGAAGCACAAAGCTTCTGACCACTATTCAGTCCCGCCTTGGAGGACGGCGTGGCACCATGCACACGGCGTGATACGCACATCCATTCACGCCTGCCGTGGCACCATGCACAGGGCGTGTTACGCACATTCGTTCAAGCCTGGTGTGGCACCATGCACAGGTCGTGATACGACATTCGTTCACGCCTGGCGTGGTACCATGCACAGGGCGTGATACGCACATTCGTTCACTCCTGACGTGCATAATCAACGTATATTTGTAGACGCGCACCTCAGTAAAACAACTTTGCTCGACAATAGAGATATACAATTCGTCAAAACTTTGGACAAAAAAAATGTTCATGAGCAATTTCTGAATTTTTGGACTTGAATTTTTGCGCTGCTGGGTCATTTATGTGTTTCAAACAGATACAAATTCGTGAAGACAGAAGCAAGACCGAATTCCCCAGTTGGGGGTGACCAATGGAGAGGAGCACCTTACACTCCTCTCGAGCACCCACACACATCTCCAATACCTTGCCCTCTATCGCTGAAAGGTCCAAGAAGGACGCCGCAACACACACGTCGGGTCAGGTGTGGGTCGGAGATCAAAGTCAGCAGCAGGACCCGGCAGGTTTCATTGGTTTGCCCTACTGCGTCATTATTGCAGGGTTCTCTACACCCACGTCTATCCCGTTTCCCAACTAGACGTCAAGTGCGGGGAAGCGCATCCGGGCCGCGTCTTTACTCATCCTTACACAATCCATTGCTCGCCTATCCGTTTTACGCCTATCCTCCACACTGAAGTCTTTCCGGCCTGGCGCCTACTGCACGCTATTCATCCACCCAAACTTCGGTTTTCTTCTAGACCAACGTTCACTCACCTCCGCTCCCATCACCCAATTCCCCAATCACCCATCATTCATCCTCAGCATGTGCCCGAACTACCTCACTGCTCTGTCCTCGACGTGTCATAGACAAATAACATGATTTCCTGCACCTTTTCTTAGCAGTCTTCGTTACTCGGGAAAGAAAAGAGAGTTGATGAAGGGACTTCTAATAGGGCGTGCCTGAGCCTAAGGAATCGTGTAGGAGCAAAATAACGTGACAAAAAAAATGGAAATCAAATTATTAATGAAATGAAAATAGTCTAAATTTAGCAGTAGAGTAGTCACGTGTCCTGCAGATCATCATGAGAAGCATGAGGAAATGCATATTGGTATTATTGAGTCACAGCGGCTTGTTCATTGGTATATTTCAAAGACCAATTCCGAAATTCACCAAATTGTGAAGAAGTGGTGACTCACCGACTCAATTTGGACCAGTTAGTGCAGTCTCAGCTCTGACGTCATCAACGCATGGAGTAAGGAGTGTCTCACGCACCTTTATTGCAGTCTCAGCTCTGACGTCATCAACGCATGGAGTAAGGAGTGTCTCACACATCTTTAGTGCAGTCTCAGCTCTGACGTCATCAACGCATGGAGTAAGGAGTGTCTCACGCGTCTTCAGTGCAGTTTCAGCTCTGACGTCATCAACGCATGGAGTAAGGAGTGTCTCACGCGTCTTTAGTGCAGTCTCATCTCTGACGTCATCAACGCATGGAGCAAGAAGTGTCTCACGCGTCATGTGCTTTGTGTCGAAATGCAATCGACCGTCCAAATGATGCTTTGGTTCCACACATCCAGTGCACTTGCCCTGCTCTATGTCTCTTCATGTTATCGGAGGGTGAAAGCAGGTTTATGGGCCTGCTTCTAATACAAACGTTCCCTGGCAACAGCGGATACATCCATCCTTGGATACACATTCAATCATTTGTGTATGAACGTTTGTATCTTTGTCTCGCACACTTGGCTATACCACATTGATTGGTTAGCTCCTTGTTTACTATTGACAACCGCTTGGCTGCACAACAGCTCCTGGTTCAATCTTACCTGCGACCCGTCCTTCACTTTTAAATTTTCCACTGTCAGCTTATCTTACGTTTGCGACTTGCCGACAACGTGAACGCAAAAACGGGATTAGACAGCTCGTGTATTGCTTAGATATCTGGAGGATGCCTTAACTCCACACACGCAATTTGTTGGTTATGCGTGAGTGTCTCCCTCCACTAAGCGTTTGATGATCATGTGTGAGTGTCTCCCTCCACTAAGCGTTTGATGATCATGCCAGAGTGTCTCCCTCCACCAGGCGTTTGATGATCATGCCAGAGTGTCTCCCTCCACTAAGCGTTTGATGATCATGTCAGAGTGTCTCCCTCCACTAAACATTTGATGATCATGTCAGAGTGTCTCCCTCCACTAAGCGTTTGATGATCACGCCAGAGTGTCTTCCTCCACTAAGCAATTGATGATCATGCCAGAGTGTCTTCCTCCACCAAACGTTTGATGATCATTCCAGAGTGTCTACCTTCACTAAGCGTTTGATGATCATGCCAGAGTATCTACCTCCACTAAGCGTTTGATGATCATGCCAGAGTGTCTTCCTCCACCAAACGTTTGATGATCATGCCAGAGTGTCTCCCTCCACTAAGCGTTTGATGATCACGCCAGAGTGTCTCCCTCCACTAAACGTTTGATGATCATGCCAGAGTGTCTCCCTCCACTAAGCAATTGATGATCATGCCAGAGTGTCTCCCTCCACTAAGCGTTTGATGATCATGCCAGAGTGTCTTCCTCCACCAAACGTTTGATGATCATCCCAGAGTGTCTACCTTCACTAAGCGTTTGATGATCATGCCAGAGTATCTACCTCCACTAAGCGTTTGATGATCATGCCAGAGTGTCTTCCTCCACCAAACGTTTGATGATCATGCCAGAGTGTCTCCCTCCACTAAGCGTTTGATGATCACGCCAGAGTGTCTCCCTCCACTAAACGTTTGATGATCATGCCAGAGTGTCTCCCTCCACTAAGCAATTGATGATCATGCCAGAGTGTCTCCCTCCACTAAGCGTTTGATGATCATGCCAGAGTGTCTTCCTCCACCAAACGTTTGATGATCATCCCAGAGTGTCTACCTTCACTAAGCGTTTGATGATCATGCCAGAGTATCTACCTCCACTAAGCGTTTGATGATCATGCCAGAGTGTCTTCCTCCACCAA
>SDVV010000455.1:0-31828 GCA_016164225.1 Gammarus roeselii | reverse complement strand
ATATATTGGCCATTCATACGGTTTGTTCATATGATAGCCAATGGTGTGCACTAATTTCAGTTCCTAAACCTGTGATATCGAAGCTGTTCTCAATATTAAATTCTCCTGGCTCTGTTGCTCCGCACTGGTTTGCAACGCTGCTGGAGGAGGCTTCAAAAGTATGAGACACAGGTTAGAGACTCGGTTACAGCAGATTTCAATCGCTCTTCCTGACTCGGATAGTGGAATGACTATTTGAGGTGATAACGTGTTTGTGAGGAGATTTAGTTTGATGATCGAGATGGCTAAATTCCAGGGCGTGTCTCTCTGCAGAGAAAATCAAGGCTTCTTGAGAGAGGGTGGCCGAACGTGAAGTTGCTTCGCCTACGGCGGCAGCTCCCACCACGGCGACAGTTTTGAAGCAGTCAATGGGTATATGTTTGACGAAAATCTGAAAATTGTATTCCGAGTAATCCAATGGGTACTTGGCGTTAAATAGTGAATTCAGCAGTTGCTCACGGTATATTAGTAAGTCTAAGTTGATTAATGGAGAGTAGATAATCCAATTAGGCGTGCGGATTGGGTGAATTTGGTAAGAGAAGTAAGGCCTTGTTAATAATTTCTTGAGTAGCTTGTAGATTGTCAGCATGTACGAGAAATTATGATCATAAATTTATTTTAGCCGCGGTGAGGCGTGCATCAGAAATATTGGGGATTTAATTGTGGGCTACATTTTTGATCCAGCTACTAGTCTTCATCGCTCCCGAATTTGATCCAGCTACTAGTCTCTCATCGCTGCCGAATTTGATCCAGCTACGAGGAACGAATTTGATCCAGCTACTTTTTATGTTTCCCTAATTTGAGACAGCTACTAGTCTTCATCTCTCCAGAATTTGATCCAGCTACTAGTCTTTATCGCTCCCGAATTTGATCCAGCTACTAGTCTTTGTCTCTCTCGAATTTGATCCAGCTACTAGTCTTTATCGCTCCCGAATTTGATCCAGTTACTAGTCTTTGTCTCTCCCGAATTTGATCCGGCTACTAGTCTTTATCGCTCCCGTATTTGATCCAGCTACCAGTCTTTATCTTTCCCGAATTTGATCCAGCTACTAGTCTTTATCTTTCCCGAATTTGATCCAGCTATTAGTCTTTATCGCTCCCGAATTTGATCCAGCTTCTAGTCTTTATCGCTACCGAATTTGATCCAGCTACTAGTCTTTATCGCTACCGAGTTTGATCCAGCTACTAGTCTATCTCTCCCAAATTTGATCCAGCTACTAGTCTTTATCGCTCCCGAAGTTGATCTAGCTACTAGTCTTTATCGCTCCCGAATTTTTGTTTTATCGCTCGTGTGACAAATAATAACAGACTCTTTCGTGTATTATTGCAGATTCTCTTGTGCGAGAGCTGTACCAAGTGTATATTTTCGTGTCAAGTGTAAACATTTACCGTGTTAAGTGAGCTAATAAATAATAAAATTAATATTGGAATTATTATTGAAACTAATAAGCTAAGTTAGAAATAAACCGCGCCTGTAAATAAGGGGGCGAAGATTCCCCCGGACGACGTCTGAGGATGCCTCCTACTCTGGCGGATTGCTCGGTCTGCTTCACCAGGATGAGCAGGAGCGTCTTCAGGAACCTATAGCAGGAAAAGGAGCTCCTCGTCTGCCGCTTCTGCGAGCTGGGTGACAGGCTCTACCAGGTCCTGGAAACCTCCTAGGGCCGTCGGAGGAGAGACGACGACGGCGGCCGAGAGGACGGGATCCTTTCGACGAAGTAGAAGTAGTTTTTTCTGTTTTTCACCGGAGCCCCAACGTGTAGTCACTGAGGGCTCCCCCGTGGGGCACGAAGATCCGTCGACTCTGCACAGCTTCGTGCGCGAAATTAAGTCCAAGTTCACAATTAATACGCACGGAGGACAGCGGGTTCAGGAACAGTGATGATTCAAATTTCGTTAGTTTCACACGACTTCGTATATTAGGGTTTGTTTTCCAAAACCGATCAGTTTTTTTCTGGTATATTGTTTCTTTGAGCAGACGTTGTAGGTTGCACGGGGGCTCAAGAAGGCTCGTCGGGCTGCTGCGAGTGCATTACAATCCATAAGTAAGTGTTTCACACTGATTGCCACTTGGTGGCAACAGGGGCATGGTGGTGCGTCCGGTCCCATGTCTACGTCCATCAGGTGATTGTGGGTTATCCACAAGTGTCCCGTGCGCAAACAGTTAATGAACACTTGGTCTACCCTATTAGAAAACCTGGTGTTCCATTATCCCACGGATAGTTTAACTGCAAGCATTATTTGTCACCATTTGTGGGTAGGCGGATAGGGGGAGGGTGGTCATTATGATGCGGCGGGGGTAAACCAGTGAAAGTTGTTGGGCCCTGCTGCTGACGACGGATCCTAGGACTGCACTCGTGACCCAGAGGGTATGTTGCCGGGGTACCGGCCGGATCCTTTAGCACAAAAGGGCTCAGGTGTGCGAGTGTGAGCGTATGAGGTGCGATTTGCCGTCGGCCACCCCCCTTTCTGGTGGATGCGGCCTAGTGTCTGTATCTGTAATATTGGTAAACTCTGTTGCCAAGAGCCGTTAAATCGTGATGTTATACGTGAGTTAATGACTGGGAACCAGTCTCGGTAATGTAAGGAGATTAATTGTTTCTTGCTGGGTAGACACCCGTTTAGCGAGGAAATCTGCGCGCTGCCGTTTCCTCTTACTCCCACGTGTCCAGGGATCCAGCAAAACTCGACCGTTTGGCCCGTTTCGGACATCGTAAATGGGTCGTGTTGCATTTTTCTAAGGCCAGGGTAATCACAGTGCAGAATTTTCAACTGGGTGAGAAGACTTCGACTGTCTGAAAATATTACATATTTGGAGAGGCAGTCACTTTTGTAATGGAGATGGCCAATTCAAGTGCGTGCAGCTCTGCAGAAAATACAGAAGCCTATTGGGGTAGGGGGGCCGAACGTGAAGTTCTTCGCCCACGGTGGCAGCTCCCACTCCGTCCGATGTTTTGGAGCCGTCAGTGTATATATGGCGGTGCTCAGAATACTGTTCATCAAGAAGTCGCGAGAATTCATGGCGGTAAGTGTTGGTTGGGGCTGTTGCTTTGGGGTACGTTTGCAAAGCTAGGTTGACAAGCGATGGGCTGATCATCCACGTTGGGGTGTTGATTTGAAGAATTCGATAGAAGAATAAAAGCTTGATTGCTTTGCAACTGATGTTCAGCGAGGTCAGTAAGTTGTCCACGCGTAGAGAACAGGGTTGGCATATGTTCTTCTTGGCCGCAAAGAGACGTTTATCGAGAATGTTGGACGTTTCTGAGTGCGGGGCTATCGATGTAGCTCCTTATCTTGAAATAGTAGTGAAGTGAGCGTTTGTCTCTCCGGAGCGGAAGACGAAGTTCGTTAGCAAACGCGTTCAGGGATTCTATGGGTGTGGTTGTGATGCGATGATGGAGAGAGGTTCAGAGTGGTTTTCGCTGCTCAACCGTAAACAATTGCTCCATAGTCAATGCGCGAGCGTATTATTGACTATATCTGTACCGAATTTTAAGGATGTTACAGAGAGGATAAGTCCGGTTGACTTTTTGCAGCTAGTCTTCAGGGCTGCAATATGAGGTCATCATATGAGTTTGGGGTCTCACACAAGACCGATAAATTTTATTGAATCCTCGTATACTCGCAGAGTGTTGTTCAGAGTTAGGGCTGGTTTCAGGTGTAAGCCGGGCATACACGTAATCGGAATCCGTTTGAGGAGGCCCAGTTCCCGATTAGGTTTAGACATTTCTGGAGTTCATGTTGAATCGTTAGAAGGCTTGGGTGCCTGTAGCTTATTTGCAGGTCGTCCACGTATAGTGATGAGAGGAGTCTTCCATCACGCGGATATATTTTAAGGATAAAAAGAGTGACGCTGAGAACGCTTTCCTGGGGGACTCATTTCTTATGGAAATGATGGTGACAGGGGTCGCCGACTTTGACCCTGAAGGTACGGTTTTTCAGAAATTGCGATGTCCTCTCATGCCTTTGCGGTGGAGATCCTTTATGATTCCGTATTTCCAAGTGGTGTCATATGTTTTATCAACGTCGAAGAATATGGAAACCACGTGTTCCCCTCGGACAAAAGCTCGTCTAATGTCAGATTCCAGTCGGACAAGGTGGTGGCAGCCGCACTGAATGTGGTTGAGGCCTGCCTGCGTGCATCTCAAAGTAGTCTACAAGACGTGAGTTGATCATTCTTTCCATAGTCTTTCAGAGGACGCTGGAAAGGGCAATGGGACGGCAGTGACGTGGGTCACGGTGGAATTTCACCGGGTTTGGGTATTGGGATAATTACTGATTCCCGCCAGTGATCGGGAAAAAAGGAGTTTGAATACAGAGTGTTGAAAACTTTTAATAAATGCTCACTGGCGCCATCTGGGAGATTCTTGATCATGTTGATGTGCACCCGGTCTGGCCTAGGTAAAGTTTCACGTGTATGGTCTATGGCGCACTGTAGTTCGTGGGGGGAGAAAGGTTTGTTGTAGAGCTCTTCGCTTCTAGAAGTAAAGTCAAAATGTTCACTTTCTCGCAAGTCCTTCTCCGGTTGGAAAGCAACCGTGAAGTTTGTTGATTGTGATATCTGGCTAGAAGTCTGAGCTTGTTTATTTGCGATTCTGCCTCAGTCTAAAAGAATTTTAATAGGTCGCTCGGGTTTCTCCTGGATGCGTCGGATTTTCTCTCACACGTGTGAGGAGGGGGAATTTTGATTAATAGTGTTTACTAACGGAGCCCTGCTTCCACGTTTCTTCTCCATTCGAAGTTTTCGACGTACAGCAGATGCCCTTATCCACGCTACTCGGTTCCTGGGGGACCGTGTCCTTCGGTAGGCGTTGTATAGCCTTTCGCGCTCATCTCTTGCTTCTTGGATTTCTCGGCACCACCATGGTTGTTTAAAGAAGGTTGAAGAGGCATATTTGGGAATGCTTGCCTCTGCTGCAGCTTGAAACTTTTCGTATAGTTGAGCGCCGAGGTCGTGTTCCGAAATGTTTTCGGGGATGTCATTCATATAGCTCCACGCGATGTGTTCCGAGTATTCCACCAAGCTGGCTTTCCGGTAGTTAAATCGAAGTTCTCGTGGGACAGGGTTTCTTGGTTGGTTGGTGAGAAGCGATATGCTGACTGGGTATGGTCGTTGTCGTGTGTTAAAGGCAAAACACCCCAATCGAGTTGGGGTGCCAGAGTGGGGGAGTAAATGGATAAATCGACTGCAGTTTCACTTTCGGTGGTGATTCGGGTATGTTTTTCGTCGTTGAGAAGGATCAGGTCGTGAGTGTTCGAGGTGTTAGCCATCATCACCCCCAGGGGGTTTGTTCTTTCGCATCCCCATGTTCCATGGTAGCTGTTGAAGTCTCCAAGGAGGAATATTGGCGAGGGTAGTTGGTTTAGCAATTCGGTCATTAGTACTTCCGAGTGGTCATGGCTTCGTGAAGAGTAGATGGATATCACTGTTATTGGCCTTCAGACTAGTATCTTTATTGCAACAGCTTGGAGTTCTGTCCTCAGGGGAAGGGGTAGGTGATGTACGCTTTTGTGGATCATAAGTGCAACTCCGCCGTGAGCATTCATGTTGGTGTGGCCTTCGCGGCAGTGTATGATATATTGTGGGATTCTGAAGGTGGCGGTCTCTCGGAGTTTGGTCTCTTGAACGCCTATCACCAAAGGTTTATGGGTGACGATTAAGAATAGTAATTCGTCTTTCTTGTTTCCGAGTCTCTGAAAGTTTCTCTGAAGTATTTTGGTGTTCATTTTGGAGGCTGTTCACACTCAGGCCTTGATGATCTAGAGTGGTCGCGTTATTTGCTGGAGCTTTCGTGGTGTTCGCGTTTTTGAGTTTACCGAGGAGTTTCGGCTCGGGAGTGTTCACGTGAGCGTTCGCCTTTGGTAGAAGGCGGTCTGCTGTGATTGCTGCGGTCGCAGCTGCGAGTGCTCTTGTGAGAGGACGAGGGTTTGTGCTCTTTTTGTTTGCTTTGTGAGCGAGTGCGCTCTTCTTCTGTGGTAGCTTTTTCGGTCTGCGTGGGTGGTGGTGTAGACTGTGACCTATTTGGGCCAGGTGAGACGACTGGTTGTTCAGGGGTCTCGCGTCTGAGTTTGTCAAGATAGTTTTTACAAACGCCGTCGTCGAGGTCGTGATTGTTCTCGTTCGTGGAGTGTTCGTGAGTCGGGTTGGTTAACGGGGGGGGGGGGGGGGGGGGGGGGGTCGTGTCTCTCGCAGTGGTTTTCCACTAATGGAGCCGCGTTTGGGACAGATGGAAGTAGTTCTGGATTCTTGTCCTGGTGAGTCGTTATTTGTGGGTCGTTACTGATCTTTTGCCTCAGGGACGTCTAGGCATCAGAGGCTTCTTCATCTCTTTGTCTTTTCATTTTTATAGTAGTGAGCCTTGTTGCGTGGTCAACTGCGGGGGATATATCCATCTCGGTGTCTTCCTGGGCACCGGAGGAATTATTTCTAGGACTGTGCATCTCTAGTGCAGGGGTGGTCACTGGGCCGAGTGATGAAGCACTGCAGCCTGGTAGGAGAACTGGAGTCTTGACACGATGTTGTTCTGACATTGTGTGGATATCGTCGAGAGGGTTTGGTTGAATCGACGATTTGACTTCTTTGGCATAATTAAGGCGATTTGGGTTATCGTCTTTCCAGATTTGGATGGCTTGTTTCCGTGAACTCCGCGTTCGTTTGTGTAATTGTTATTTCTTTTTGGTCCATGTATACTGGGCAGTCGCGATCGCTTGCCTCATGGTAGCATAAGCAATGGTAGCATTTAGGGTAGCGGGCTGTGCAGTCTTTCCTGTCGTGCTCGCCAGCGTTCTTCTTACAACGTTGGGGTGTATGCGGCTAGCAGTGTGCGATGACGTATCCGTATTCAAGGCATTTTTTGCACATTGGGGGCCATGCTGCAACTGGGTAGGTTTTGGTTCTTCCTTGTTCACCGGGGATTACTATGAACTCCGCTGCATCGTGTCCTAGGAAAGTAATATGGTATGCAGTAGAACATGCGTTTGGGAGAAGTCTTGAGAGCAGTATGAACATCTTTGCTTACCATTACAGTTTCAAGTGTTTACAAGTGTAGGAAGACAACAACAGGCCTATTGACCCAAACTAGGTTGCCTTTTGGTAGCAAGAGTGTTAGTTCTGGAGTAGAACGTCTAAGAGGCCTATTGGCCCAAACTAGGTTGCCTTTTGGTGGCAAGAGGATTGAGGATTAGTCCTCTCATGTGTCCGTATTTCTGGCATTTATAACATCACATCGGGCGTCACCCTAATGGTGTAACCTTGGTTTTGGTGACGCATAAGAGAATGTCTAGATATTTAGGTTGAGTAGGGCAGTTGAATTTTAGTATAAGGGCTCTCTGCTTGGTGTGATCTATATTGCGATATTTGCTTTGACAACGCAGACTTCGTATTGAACGAATCCAGTGATGTACTCCTCGATTTCCTGATTCGGGATATCTTCAACGTTGATCAACCTGAACTTGTAGAGAAAGTTGGGTGTGGCACTATTTTGCATGGCTTTTAACAGAGTCTAGTTTTGGAGAGAATTGTGTCACTTTGAAGTTTTGTGTCTACTCTGATGGCAAAGCCTTCGTCACCGCTGGTGGCGATGCTCAGGAGCGGGCGGCAAGTGAAAGAGCCCAGCTCTTTTTGCGAGTGTCGTTGGCGTCGAACGTGATTAACAGGTGTTCGGGAAAGGTAGGACTATTGTTGAACAAGTTTTATTCATTAAATAGCGTGTATTGCTTCCTTTTGCAGCCTTCGGAGCTCTGTCGGGGGTTTTGTGGGGTGTAGAGTTGTCGAAGTTGTCGTTGGACGTAGAGGTAGAGGTACTTGCGTAACTTTCTTCGTTAGTTTGTTGGATCTTTACTAGTTCGTAGATGTGGAGAAAAATGGCATTGACATGACCCTTGAGCCTCGTTAGATGGTCGTCGATTGTACTAGGTTCTGCGGCGAGAACTTCTTCTTCCTGCTCAGAGAGACCGGTCGCTTGGCTTAGTAGATTCCTGATTTCCTGGAAGTTCCTGGTTAACTCTTCGATGCGATTGTCTCTCCGGTCCTCTTCGGTTGAGGTGGCACTGGTCATCATGGAGGGGTTGACGGTCTTGACCGTTGGAATCTTGGTTGTCATCGCTCTGGAGGGGATGCTGGTCCCTCCTAAATGGGATTTCTTTCTACTCCCCATCGGCCTCCTGGTTCGTGACAAGGACCAGGGAGCTCAATTTTGAAGGTCTCTTGACCGGCTATACAGATTTTAAAATACGGTAAATTAAAAGTAACACAAACAATGCAAGCAAACGTGCGGTTCAAGCTCCCAGCACAAACTAGGGACCAGCCTGTGCTACGAAGGGGATTCTCGGTCAGTAATTTGGTACGGGAACAAATTCGATTTCCCCTTTCGGCGAAGGTTTCTGTCCTTGAGGAGCAGCTGCGCACCGTTGTAGATGAGTGTGTGGTGATGCGAAAGGAGATAGGGAGAACCTGTGAGTCGGTTGCGGAGGTGAGAGCTGAGGTGTGTAAGGTCCAAGAGGACCTTGTTAGTAAGCATGATTTTGAGACTTGCGCGGCAAACCTCAGCAGAAACTTACGTTCTGATATGGAAAAGGCTAGTTAGGGCCTGGCGGAACAGATGAGGAAACTAGTACGAGTTAACGAGTTGGTAGTCCATGCTTTACAGTTGGATGGGGAGGCATCCCGGGAAAGGATTGACCGGGGGACCCGGCTCCATCACGGAGGAGTTTTGATGGTTTTGCCCTGTCTTTCTACCGTGATGTCCTGGGTAAGAGTCTGCAACTGCAGCACTCATCCACCCCTAAGCCCATGTCAGAGCTACCGGTGCTTAATGTGCGCTCGCAACTCGCTTCCAGCCCTAAACCCAAACCTGGGGTACCTACTTCCCGTCAGGTCCAGAGGTCATTGACTGCCCAAAAACCGAAAACCGAGACTAAGGTGATACCTTGGACCAAGACATCCGCGGATCGAAACCACACCCAACCCCGACGGGGCGGCGTAGATTCGGATGAATTTCAACAGGTCCAAAACCGGTTCACCTTTTTGAACCGGTCCGCGTTTGCGATGCCAACGCGAAACACTTTTGAGAAGTTCACTGACCTGGACGACGAGTGTAGACACTTGTCCTAGATAACTATCGTCCGACATCAGGCGGTTGAATTTGCTCATACGTGTAAGGCAAAGAGGCGGGTTATTTGCTAACCCGGTGTCACGATTAAGAAGATCCGAGGTGCCCTTGCAGAGGTTGAAGTTTCCAGCTGGAAGACACTCATATTCTGCCATGGAGGCACCAATGATCTTAAAAGGGCAAGGACGGAAGATCTGCTAGCCATGTATAGGCAGCTGATTTCTAACCTCAAGGCAAAAACGGATCGAGTGGCCATCGCATCCATCTTACCGCTAATGAATGATGATGATAACCCCCCCAGTGATGAAGATGACGAAGACCGAGACACACACCATCTAAAGGTCTTCTTTTGTAACGCGCAGTCATATGCCCCAAGTTGGACGAACTGAGGTGACTGGTGACCATGTACTCGTTTGATGTCATTGGCACAAACGAAACATGGCTCGATCTCCAGAGTAGGAACCTGGCAGCAGAGATAATGCTACAAAGGTACAAAATATTCAGTGTGGACAAACATACCCCTAGTAAACGAGGGGGCCGGTCCGTGCTGTACATTAAGGAGATACTGCATCCATTTCTTAAAGCAACGTTCGCCACAGTTTCTTTTGAAATACTCAACGCAGAAATCAAAGTGGTCCATGCGACATTGAAGGTGGCATTGGTGTACCGCAACAGCCACACCCTTACGGAACAAGATGCTCAGCTCAATGAAAAGCTGGAAGAAATAGTCTCAAATAATTACGAGACTATCATCTTCAGTGACTTCAATCTCTCTTATATTAACTGGGTGAGCTTAACTTCACAGGCCTCAGGCAATAAACAAACGGAGTTAATCGCCGATAATGGCATGACCCGTATCTTCGTGAACGAACCCGAGGGAACAACATACTGGACCTAGTCATGTCAACTGAGGAACGCCTGGTCGGCGATATCCTAGTTGTCAACAAACTGTTTGGAGGTGCTGACTACAACGCGGTGGAATTCACCATCAAAGTCCCCCGTTCAGGCCCCCAGGGAGCAATACGTCGCACCAATTTTGTACGAGAAGACTTCCAGGGGATGAGAGATTAACTAAGTGCGCTTAATTTAATCGAACAACTCGGAGGAGGTACGGTGAACGCTTGCTGCCGCATCCTCAATGAGAGAGTTCGAGAAGCCAGCGACCGATATTTACCTTTGAGGACAATCGATCCCGCTCAAAGGATCAGGCTCCTTGGACGTCGATGTTGCAAAAGCTTTGAATCGTCGCGATCAACTAAATGCTCAGCGAAAATGAGGAATAACACCGCCGAGGTGGCAGAACTGCACCGCCTGGCGTGTAGGACAGCCACCAGACTAGCCCGATCCTCTAAGCGCACGAAAGAGAAAAACCATGCGGATAACGCCAAAGAGAACCCAAAAGATTTCTATTGCTACGTCAACGAGCGTAGAATTGCTTGGGACTCAGTTGGCCCGCTAATAGATGAAGATGGTGTCCTCAGAACTTCACCTGAGGACATGACCAGTGTCCTGAATTGCTCCTTCTTCTCAGTGTTCACAGTTGAAGGCCCCGGCTACAAACGAGATACTGGTTACGCTGGGGAAGTGAACATCAACGACATTGTGTTCACGAGAGAGGAAGTTGTCAAACAACTTGAGGGATTGGACATTTACAAATCGATTGGTCGCGATGCACACCACCTAAGAGTTCTTAAGGAAACTCGAGAACAATTGGCGGGTTTCCTAACCCACATCTTCAACTTATCGATGACGAGTGTCGAGATCCCCAAAGACTGGAGAGTTGCGAACAATACGGCGATTTCTAGAAAGGTGATTGACAATTGCCCAGCAACTATCGACCGATCAGCTTGACGTCAATCGTGAGCAAAACCCTCGAGCGATTGATACGAAATCATCTCGTCGTTAGTCTGGAAGACAACGGACTCATTCATGACACTCAACACGGCTTCCGCTGTAAGAGGATTTGTCGGACGAATCTGCTGGACGTTTTCAATGAGGTGATCAACGTGTACGACCATCGCAAGGCAATGGACGTCATCTATCTAGACTTCCAAAAAGCTTTCGACAAGGTGCCGCACAAGAGACTGTTACACAAAGTCTCTGAGCTCGGCATCGGTGGCAACGTACTTTGCTGGCTGTGCGCCTGGCTAACAGGATGCAAACAAAGGGTCAGCATCGGCCAGGATTTGTCTGATTGGTTACCGTTACCTCTGGGGTGCCCCAGGGCAGTGTCCTGGGTCCCATCCTCTTCCTCATCTATGTAAACAACATGGATGCGGGGCTTCTGTCAAAGGTATTGAAATTTTCTGACGACACGAAGCTCTGCCTAGCAGCATGGAGGAAAGGACCGAGTTGGAATTCAACATGATCTCAAAAAACTCGTCCAATGGTCGGCAGTGTGGCAGATGCCCTTCAATGTTGCAAAATGCACAGTGATGCACATGGAGTGTCGCAATGCCAACTTCAACCACACGATTGCAGGAAGTGATCTTGCAACTGGTGATCACCAGAGACTTGGGCGTTCTAATCTCGAATGATTTGAAATGGGACGCTCAGGTCAAAGCAAGTTACAAGATAGCTAACCGTAACCTTGGTTACATCTCACGTAACTTCCTCTGCAAAACGATGACATAGTAATGCCGTTGTATACGTCTCTCGTCCGGCCCCACCTCGAGCATGCAGTCCAATTCTGGTCTTCACACATGAGGTGGGACACAGCCAAACTAGTACGAATCCAGCATCGTGCAACTAAGCTCATCCCGCAGCTACGCCACCACAGCTACGAAGATAGGCTAAGAGCTTGGTCTCATCACCCTCAAGAAATGAAGGCTGAGGGGCCAGCTCGTTGAAACCTTCAAATACAATGCGGCGGTGAAGACTTGGAGGGATGCCATATATTTTTACTCCTCGTTTTCATCATTCTTATGTGATATACGAAAATCGGACACGCACAAAGAGAAGAGCTTCTTCTCAACTCTGTGATAAGGCTTAGATTCGACTGGTATCATCCATTGCTGAGAGCAACGAATATCTTCCTACGGAGGAATCTTGCCGACACGAGGACATTTTCCTCTTTACTTTTCTACATTCCTTGCGGCAGAGAAAAAAAGGAGAAAAATGGGGAGAGATAGAAAAAATTATGAGCTGGTGTGGGTGAAGTCTGCCGGCGACTCATCCCCACACCCTATTATAATCTGAAAATCGAACTCGCATCAGAAAGAGAGCTTTGTTCAACTCTACAGTACGACGTAGATTCGACAGATATTATCTACTGTTGAGGCAACGAGTATTTTCCTATGAAGAGACCTTGCAGACACGATGGTATTTCTCTTTTCATTTTCTACTAGTAAAGAGAGTAAAAAAATAGGGAAAGATGACTAACAATTACGAATCAGAGTGGTTGAAGTCTGTGGCGACTCAGCGGTGCTTGCTAAGAAGCCGCAACGACGGCTTACCCCCGCACCGCATGCTATGCAAAAATCAAACCGCACTTGGAGGGACGCGTTGCTCAACTCTAAGGTACGGCGTAGATTCGACAAAATTGTGCGGGTAAAGTCTGCCGGTGACCCAGCGACGCTTACTGATGAGCCGCAAAAGCAGCTCACCCCCACACCTATTATATGCAAAAATTGAAACCGCACCAGGAGGAGAGCTTGCTCAACTCTACGGTACGACGTAGATTAGACAGGTATCATCCACTGTTTAGGCATTGAGTATCCTCCTATGGATAGACCTTGCCGACACCACGGTATCTTTCTCCTTTTTGTACCCTCCCTGTGGGAGAGAAAAGAAAGGAGAGAAATGGGGATAACATCCATCTATTGAATCAGTGAGTACCTTCCTACGGAAGGACACTGTTGACACGATACTGCACTCTTTTTCTTCCCTTCTTTCCTTTTGTCAAGAGGGGAGAAGAAGAAAGAAATGGACAGACGTTACCAGAAAATTGCTCCCCTTAGGTGGCAACGCTGTGAAATATTTTATGTGTCTAAGATATGCTCTTCTGGTGTCTCACCCTGGAATATATGAAATATAGTGACATATATTGCAGATTCCCTCTGGCATCTCATCTTGAAAATTATTCCTTTATACAGTGTGAATGAAATAATCGTCTTCTCTCTATCTTGTAGCACAGATTCAGGCGAGACCTAGTGCAGCAGGGAGAGGAGAGACGTATATGTGCTAATCATTTCTACACAGATGTTTCATTTTTTTCGAAATTTAAATACCGGTTTTGCTCTTTGTAAACTTAAATTTTGCGATAACTGTTCTTCAAAAAATAAAATAAAATGATTCTTTATACCAACTCGATGTTTGAGCCAATGTTCTAAAAATGTCCTAGAAATGTAAAATATTGGTTCTTGCCTTTTCTGGATTAAAATCTTGCAATAACTGTTTGTCAAAATTTAGAATACTTTAGTATCTTCTGACTTGACTCGATTCAACATAATTTCAGAACGCAAACTCTCGTGTCATCCTTGGACTGAAACTTGCAATCATACCAGTTTTTCGAAATTTAAAATACTCTTGTTTCTTCTGACTAATTTAGAAGTTGCCACGATGAACTCTTTTCCTATGAGATGTCACTCTGACGTCTCACCTTGAGGTGCAACAGTCTTCAAGGAACCACTTGCGCACAGAAGACTTAATCTTCTGAGCACATGGGACAGGACCACTACCCCGACAACTGGGAGTGTTGCTCCTCTAAATGTGCACATATGTCGAAATTCGATTCCCACATACTCATTTGGAAGTAGACTCAATACCTAGTTGGAGTCAGTCTGATCCAACCTCTGGGGCAAGCCGACAGGCTTGAGCACATGGGGAAAAGTCGAGGAAAAGTGCGAGTCCGCTGAGCGTATGGGCGTGTCCGTCCCTGCTCGACCGTCTGAGATGCAACCGCCGGAATCCTGAATTCTTCCCTTCTAATCTTGTTCGCCCCGTTCCTGAACAAGTCAACCTGACTCTCGACCTTCTCTTTTCCGGGCTGAAATGCCCGGTTAGTAGTGGTGTGGTGGTAGTTGGTAGTGGTGACAGTAGTGATGATCCTTCTCCTTTCTGTCCTTACAACCTTCCTATTTCTGTATGTGTGCGTGAATTTCTAAAACCTCGTTGACTTTCCCCGACTCTGCTTTCACTTATTTCAAAAGAAATACTCGACATGAGCACTCGTGCTCGTTTGTTTTCCTTACTCTTATCTAATCGAATGAGTTAGTATGAAAACGGATGTTCATCTCGTTGAAATAGGAGCGCAGGTTTTTTGGCTAGTAGATTAAATGATTCGATGGGAGTGGAGTGGTCGAATGAGGTTCGTGACACGCTTCAAGTGGTGAATTGTAAACAACAGCTCCGTAGACTAGAGGTGCCTGTATTAAGGTTATGTATAACCCCGCGAGCTAAATCGAGGTTCCCTTTCATCTTGGAAATGCAGGATAATAGTTTTCTGATTCGAGTCTCATTTCTACCAGAGCCTCAACAATAGACATCGCAGACTCCCCCGCAGGGACGATTAATAGGTGATAGGCAATATTGTTGCGAAAGACTACGTTGCAGAATGTTTTAGGCGAAGAAAGACTAAAGTGTCACGAAGTCCCATCTGATTGATTTCACGAAGGATACCAAATCGCTAAGCCAGGGTGGCTCCAGTGGGGGCAGCGGGGGCGAGTAAAGGTGTGTAGTAGCAATTCAATTGTGGCGTGATGGGGCTTCCGGTCTCATGTCTACATCCATTAGGTGGTTGTGAATCATTCATGTGTGTCGTGTAAACAAGCAATTGATGAACACTAGATCTTTTCTATTGGAAAACTTGGTATCCCATTCTTTGCCAAGGGTTTAACTGAATTCGATTTGGGCCTCATCCCTACAGGAGCATCAACTTTGGTTGCGGCAGGCTCCCCCGTAAGGCACGACCACCATTGATTCTCGTAGGTTTTCACACCTTCGTGGCCGGAAAGATTAACCTTGTCGGGGTTAAACTAAAAACATGTTTCGATTGTGGTATATACGCATGTTGGTGTGTACAGGAACGGAAAAAGTTAACGCGTATCTTCGTAAAAGTATTGTCGTCTCTGTGATTTGTGGGGTGGAGAGACCACCTCGCTTGCACAGGTGTTTAGGGTTTTGACTGCTTCATATAGTCCGGTATGTCTTCCGAAAGCGGTAAGCTATTTCCCGTAGGTTAGGTCAGTGAGTAGGCTCTGTAGGTTGCACGGCGGATTTAACAAGGCTCGTAGGGATGCTTTGAGTGCGTTGAATCCATCAGTGAGTGTTTCACGCTGATTGCCACCTGGTGATAACAGAGGTATGGTGGTGCGTCTGTCCTCATGTCTACGTCTATCAGGTGGTTGTGAGTTATCCACGAGTGTCCCGTGCATAAGCGGTTGATGAACACTTGGTCTCTTCTGTTGGAGAACTGGTAATGGACTTTTAGACAGACAAGTTTGTCCAGCAAATATGGATATCGAATTGCATTGAACAGAGTTTGAAGCTAATGACGTAGATTCAAGTGTCTCAAAAGTCTTATTGTTGCGTCGCTCTGCGGTTTTTGGTAGCATGTCGATACTGGACATGTACGTAACTGTGAGATGAAGACTTTTATGATGTAGGGTTTAAATTGGTAGAGTCATTCATGGCCTTATACTCTTCCGGCTCAACCTATCATGTATTTATGAAAATAAAACTGTCGAAAGAGGACATGTTCAATTTTTTTGCTGTTATTCAAATTAAAATACTTCTTTCTATTCGTCTTCCATCTTGACAAGAAGGGTGTTTTTTTGTGCAGTGGTGCGCTGCGGTTCCCCTTTCCGGTCAGTGCTGAGTTGCCGGAGGGCTTGTTTTAGGTTACTTCGGATAGGTTCGCTTGAGAGATTGTTCTAATTATGAAAAATATAATGACGTTTTTCTCATAAAATATCTCATGTTTCAAGTTATTCAGGATATCGTTCATGAATTCGCTCGCGGTCGGAAAGCAGCAGTTTTCTTTCAGATTTCTGTTCCGATGTGGTAGCATGTAATGTATTTATGCAATTCATTTGAGTCACTTTTTCGTAGTTCTCCTCATTAAGAACGGTGGGGAAAGTCTGTTCTTGATCTGTTATCTCTTCATCAGATAACCCAGGTTATGGAACGTTTATTTATTTATTATTTGCTTTCATGTTCCACCGGAGTCCCAACGCGAAGTTAATGCAGACTCCCCCGTAGGGCGGTCGAAGAGTTGTGAATTAGGTGACGCGTAGATTAAGAGTTTAAGAGCAGTTTAAACGCAGTCACAGCAGGTTTAAACGTAGTTGGAGTTCGTCTAAAAAAGTATCTAAGTAACAAAGTAACACAATAAATTTTACATAGGTACCAAGCAAATTTGATGCGGCTACAAAGAAAGTTTAACGTGAAAATAAATTATGGAACGTTTCTGCCAGAAACGGCGCCCGCGTTGACTCTTTCCTTACCTGATGGATGGTTTACCTCGTAGAAAAAATGGAATGAAAAAAGAAGGGGTCGCCTCTCCTACCCTGTACACAAAATTATGGTCCGAACAATGATTGTCAGACAAACCAAGTGTGTCTACAAGTTAGAGCGGTGTCTAATAAAACTTCATCATCTGTTTAATATAATTTAACTTTAATGTAGGCTTTGTTATGGAGAAATAGAATCTACGCAAATCAGTTTCATTTAGTAACAAGAAAACCTCTGAAGGATCCAATGGTCTGGATGTGATGCCAACAGCATTGAAATTTTGTTTGGACAGATCGTTAGCAAACCTTGTCAACTTGATCTTACCGGCCAGGAAATGCTAGCTCGTGAGAGGGGTTCAGAGTTTTAGACGCACATGAATGATAACACATTTCAAACATGTCTATGATGAGGACCGATATAACGGAAGGGCTATATTGGTTGAGCCAGTCTAGCCTTGACCTAGCTCTCAAACAGCCTCAACCTTCCATGTACATTTTCCAGAAGATGAAATGCCTCATCCGTTTTCCGCGCTTCAATCTTTCGTCTTTATTCAAATCATAATAAAGGAACCAATCAAATGCTCTCGGCCGCCCTCCCAGAAAGTTAAGTCATACGTCCGCAAAGAACTGGAGTCGCCAGTATCACCAAGAGGAGGTCGCGGGTATGTTGGTACGCGTGGTTTATACAAGTGTTTAGATGTGTTAGAAGACATCAACAGAATTTTTGAACCAACCTGGCTGCCTTTTGATTGCAAAAGGATAAGTTCTGAAATAGAACGTCTATGAACCCTTCATGTTCCATTTTTGTTTTTAAAACATCAAGACAGGGAAAGATTTAGCTATTTAACGCTGATTCATTCAACATTTATCGAACCGTGACTCAAACGTTTCGGTTGTATTGCTATTTACAACCTCCGCTGGAAGTTGGTTCCATTCTATGACAACTCTATACGTGAAGAAATTGCGTGCGACGTCGAGTGAGAAAGGCTTCCCAACGATTTTGCTTCCTGTTCAGATCGCAAAATTCTCGCTGGTGGCTGTATTCCAAATAAATAAAAATCTATATGATTTTTTGTAAGCAACTGAGTTTTAATAGAAAGGACTTACCACATATTCAACTAGAATTAGAAATAAATTATCAATTGTCGGGGTAATTATAGAATGATCTACCTACCTCCATGCAAGCAGTCCGTGGAAGATGCTGACAAGCTTCTCAACTTGGCATGCGGACATTTTCTGTGCAGGCTGCCACTGATCGCAGACCCATTAAGCAGGCTCCCATCGCTGTTATGAGGGAAGGATCCCTGGCGATAGGGAATGGGAGGAGGCACCGATATATCAGAAATGGAGGTCATTACTCCCTCATCTTTTCCTGATATGGGCGAAGTGAGGGCCATCAATAGGGAACTAGAAGGTCCCCCGTTGGGTGGGGGTGAAGAATGTCTTGAAGAAATCGGACACACGTGACTGGCGGATATCGAAGGACTGCAAGTAGGTCTGAGGAAGTCATGATGATCTTGCTGATGATGAATCACGTAGGAAGTGTCAATACCATCATTTATATCTTGGTGATCTTGCAATCGCTGCTGCTGTTGCTGTCGCGTGATGACAGCTGTGATGGGGGCCGTTGTGGTGATGAGAGACCTGTTGCTGCTCATGCTTGCTCCCTCGGCTACTCCTTGGGTGGGGGAGTCTATGACCGCACCAGAGCCTTCAGAGAGAGGGCCCATGGTAGATGCGGGAGTCCTCCAAGACGTGTTTGATGAGGAAGACGGAGCTGTTGTGACGCAACTGTGGCCAGCTTGTGCCGACAGGGGGCTTCCTTGGGAAGGAGGTGCTAGCAGCAGCAACGACCCGTTGCGTATCTGTGCCACCTGTGGCATGACGTCAATTGAAGTATATGGAATATTTACGATCGATCAAGAAAAACATACAAGGAACATAAAAAGTAAGACGCACTTTACTGAATGACAGAAGATAGGATTGTTGTTAAAGTGTGACATCAAATGCTAAGAAGTTCACAGGCAGGATTGTATTTTCTACAAAATATACAATTAGAATGGAAGAGCAGTCGTGCCTCGAGAAAAAGCTCTACTCATGTTATAGAAGGTTATTAGGAAAAACTTGTTACAATGTCAATTAATAAGCAATAAAAAAGTGTAGGAGGCTGATTTGGTGCCCGCCTTCTCCCTCCTCTATTTTAACTAGACAACTGAACACGTGCCTACGCCTTCATGCCTCGGTACCTGCACGTCCCGGTGGCCACAAGCTCCTCCTCCACCGCCTTTGCCCACTGCGCCGTTAATGACGCTCCAGTCGTCGTCTTCGGAGCCGCCCTCTCGCCCGCCCAAGTTGTCGTCGTCACCACCACTTCTTTTCCTTTTCTGGATCTTAATCCTCACCAACACAGCCACAGTCACCATCGCCACAACCGCAACGGTTGCGGTCAGGCCCGCTGCTATCACCCAGATCCACTCGGTCACGTCAAAGTGGGGGCCAGTATCACCCCTCCCGCTGGCCGAAACTGCTATGGATGTGAAAAGTCTAAATGATTTCGTCCTAAAAGATTTTCAATTTAGGGTTTGGGTAAAACCCAAATTAAATTTTACGATTCCCCTGGCTGATCTGCGTACGATATTATGAGCAAAATATTTGGAATTATAGTAAAAAAACAGTATTCGGCCCATCATTGCGTTTCGATTAGATTTAGCGATCAAAGGTCACCGGAGCTCTGACTCCAACTCCAACTCTAACTTAAGTACGCGTGAAAGCCCAGACGAGTCCTAATCAAACACTTGAAATCAAATCAATAGAAACATCAATTCAAAATCGATGTACGATCCCGCAATTATTATTTCGGGATGCTTCTTACTATTCTGACAAAGGTTAGAATAGTGAGAAGCATCCCGAAATAATAATTGCGGGATCGTACATCGATTTTGAATTGTATATTTTTCTTGGCAAGGCAGTACAAGAAAGTGCAGAGAAAAAGATACTTTAATTTATAGGAAGTGATATATGTTTCATGACAATCGTTTCAAAATGTAAACCATCAACTGAGACCCAAATAAAACTGAGACCCAAATAAAACTGAACAACACTGAAAAGGGATCAAGTTTAGCACGTTCATAACTGAACCTCGATGCAAATTAAATCATGCTCCAAACTGAGCCCCGCTCAAAACTGAAACACGACAAAACGACCACGCTCAAAACTGAACCACACTCGGAACTGAATCGTTCTCAAAATGTAACTCCACTCAAAACTGAAACACCACTCAAGACGAGTCCTCCTCACCATTGGCATCGTCCGTTTCGTCTTCACTGTTGCGCACCTCCGCCTCCGAAGGACCTGTGGAGCAGAGGGCCAAAACAGTCATGACAACTGAGTGTAATAGTAATAGTATGAAGTAATAGTATTAAACCTAGAACGGGCTGAAGAGTCCATTCTAGGAGTATTCAAAATTTGAATTTGCAGTACAAATAGCCCAGCCTAGATGAGGTACCCATCGTTCATGGGCTGCCGGATGCTGAAGGCTCCAACGGAGGTTGTTACCACCTTGGCGGCAATGATCCTATCGTCACATTTCCTTAGTATAGGGGTAGATTAGCCGCCCAGTGTTTGTGGCCGCCGTGGCCAAATGGTTAGCGTGACCAGCTGTTGTACCAGCCTCTGGTGCTGCATGCCGCGAGTTCGAGCCGCGGCAATGACACGGCGGTCTTGTGGCGGGGAGATTGGGCGCCTCCCCGCCTCTTTGCCAGCCTGGTTTGGCCAGCTTCCTAGTTAGGGATAAACGGATGTATGTCTATACATACATACATTGATTGAAGAAACCTTTTTAGCCGCTGATGTTCTAAATGGTTTTAGCTGCAGTTTTAGTCCAATATTTTTGTTCCATAAGTTATAATCTCCGTCAAACAGGCCCTCAAGGCTAGCTCTAGTAAATCCGTTTAGGTATAAGAAGGCTTCTACTAACTGACCTCTAGTGGTCTTCTCTTATATCTCACGATATTGAAGGCGAAGGACTTCTAGAGAAACGCGACTAGAATATATATAAGGTTTATTATCAAATATACAAGTCGAGAAAGATGGGAATTTAAGTTAGGTGTAAGAGGAGCGAGCTGGGGCAAGTAACCAGTCGGTATCGGGGTCGAGTCAACACTGCCCTTCCAGACCATCCCTTGCTGCTCCATCCACTTGACTTCCGCCACAAGCGTGGCCCGTGACGTAATCGTCCCTGCACCGAGCGTCATCTTAATTGCTGTATGCACCCAATGATTTCCCTTCGCTTCAGATCAGTTTGTTTACTGCTCATAGGCTCTCGTATTATAAATTACCTTGTCAGACTATACTACCCGACCTTCTGGCCGGCGCATGTCAAATGTAATGGGAATTTATTGATGAAGATCTACTCTCCGGAAATCTCTTTTGTTACGCATTGACATTGCCCAAGTATGGGAACATGACACTCCCTCTTTCTAAGAAAAGATATACCGTACAATTGTATTATACACGACCGAACATTGGTCTCTATCATGGTCAGTTAGATCATTTATATTTACCATGCTATGTATGATTTGTTTCCAGCTATGTACCGATCAACTGTACGACGTTCTCTGCCGGAACGTCTTAGATGGTCTTTATTTGGTATTTCCTGTATTGGTTCATTTTGTATTGCGAGTGTAAGTCATTTCCTGTCTAGATTCATGACCGCATTCATGCCGATCATTCATAGATGCGTTGCCACTAGCATTCTCATCTTGCAACCATTCACGTAGCTCAGATTCCTCCCGTAGACTGTCTCTCAAGCTTTCTCCCATATAAATGTTTCCTTCAGTCTCGTCGTCACGAGGTTGGGTATTTTCTGGTAACAGCTGTTCGGCATGTCTAGTCCGTATAACAGCTAGTTTAGTTATATAAATTTTAAACATATTAATATCAATTTTTTCCTTAACAACGCCATCGAGCCATTTAGGGCCTCGTCTCAATTGCTGTTTCGAGATTTGGGTCAAACAGTTTCAATATTTTAGTACCTCTAAAAAGATTTTTAATGGTCTTAAAACATGACTGATGACATTTCTCCCTCACGAACTTAGCATTTATTTAGCATAACGTACATTGGTGCGAATTCACTGTTGAAATTCGGAATTAATCTGCTGTAATAAGTACACAATCCCACAAAACTCTGTACTTCTTCAACATTTGATGGGCAAGGGTAAGGTGATATCAGTTCAAGTTCGTCGATTCTTTGCGAATGTCTTATTCTTCAGTTCCGGAATCATTTTTTGTTGCTCGGTGCTGAACACGTTCCATTTTGTTGATATCCCCTCTTAGGTGAGGGGACCAAAATTGTACTGCAAATTCCATTTGAGGCCTGGCGAGTGAAGTATATAAAGGAATCACGATGTCCCTGTACTTGCAGTGGGAGTTTCTGGATATAAAGACAAAGACGCATGATGTTGTAGTGAATAAAAAAAAAATGAGCATGAGGAAGTTACTCTCAGGCGCATTAACAGGATTTCCTCAACGGTCGAAGGATTGATCGAAGGAACAGTTATGAAACCTGAATCATCAGAAGTTCAGCATGGTTTCCTAAATATTCTTGATCTTCAAGGAAGGACCACCTCGACACGTGAATTTAAACCATCTACTAACTTCCTCACCATTTCCGTTCTAATAACAACAAAGTCATTATTCATCCAACCCTCTCTCGCGTCATGCCTCTCAAGCCTTTAATCTAGAACTCATTCAACCACCTTCTCTCATCCGCTCTCGCCCACCACGTCTCAGCTCCGTAGAGCATAGTTAGCACAACTACACCGTCATACAACACTATCTTCGCGTCCTCCCCAATGTCATACAGCTCATTACAATCTTCAGTACAGCTCACACTTTACACCCTTGATACACTCCAGATATCCACTAGTCCAGCCTTCTCTCCAGATACCTCTAGTTCCACCTTCTGATTCCAGTCGCCTCGTCATTCCTCGAACATCCCATAACTCTGCTGTACTTTTACCCACAATAAATAGTAGCTTCTTCCCACTACAGCAAATTCCGGCACTAGCCTACACGTCTTCTACACAGGATTTGCGGATTGTGCCAGTGACGTATAACCCCAAACATCAGTCAGGGAGGCATAACGCAACATTGTCTCATTCCCCCTTTCAATGGAAACTAAGAACTCGATCGCTCCCTACTCTGACCCCCCCATTCACTTGCAATGCCCCCCACAACGCCTCCGAGTGGAACCTCTCACAGGCCCTTTTTCAGATCCATGAAGGCCCAGAACAGAATCTTTCTCTTATGGAGATACTTCTCACAGACTTCTCTCACGGCAAAAATATGATCGACAAATTCTCTACCACTCCTAAAATCACTGTATCCCGCCAATCGCGCCTTCCGAACCGCCTTTAATCTTCGTGATAAGCACTCTCCCGTACAACTTACCCACCACACTCAACCAAATCATTCTTCTCGAGTTGCTGCAATCAATTATGTCTCCTCTTCCCTTCAAGTAGTAGTAATAGTAGAAGTTGCTTCCTTTTTCCACCGGAGTCCCAACGCGAAGTTGATGCAGACTCCCCCGTAGGGCAATTGAAGAGTGGCCAAGTAGGTGCAGCGTAGATTACGAGTAGGTTCAACACAGATTCCGTGCAGGTTTAGCGTAGATTCCGAGCAGGTTTAGCGTAGATACAGAATAGTTTTAACGTAGATACCGAGTAGGTTTAACATAGATACCGGGTAGGTTAAACGTAGATACAGAGTAGGTTTAACGTAGATACAGAGTAGGTTTAACGTAGATACAGAGTAGGTTTAACGTAGATACAGAGTAGGTTTAACGCAGATACCGAGTAGATTTAATGTAGATACAGAGTAGGTTTGACATAGATACCGAGTAGATTTGATGTAGATACAGAGTAGATTTAACATAGATACCGAGTAGGTTTAACGTAGATTAAGAGTAGGTTCAACGCAGAGTTGTAGTAGTTTCTTTCGCTTTCCATCGGGGCCCCCAACGCAAAGTCGTCGCACGAATCCACCCAGGTCCCCTGCGGCATTTAACTATGTACAACTAGATAACTAATACAAAATTGATTAACATGAAAAAAGGGCACAACTAAATATTGGAGCCATAGAGGAAGAAATAATAAAATCCTAAAATAAAGTGGTAATGATCTATAAAATGAATAATCATCCATCCACCTCAACTGTTCCCTTGAACAGTGAGACACGGCAAGTTATGCGCTACTTAATCGGCCCCACGCCCGACACAGAACTCAACCTCTTTTAAGGCACTTAGTCGCAACGTCATTGAAACTAGGAGTTTTCCCCGCTCTCATCTGCTCTACCGCCTGCTGCAGCTGTTTCTTAGTAATGTATAGTGTATGGACATACAGCTGTTCCCCCTTATTAGGAGGGTGACTAAGTTAGGCTGACACAGAGGGGGGAGGGGTCTAATCTCCCCGTCACAAGACCGCCGTGTCTTTGCCGAGGCTCGAACTCGCGACATGCAGCACCCGAGGCTGGCAATGCAGTAGGATACGCTAACCACTAAGTAATGCTAGAAACAATTTTTTCTCCGAAAAAAACAGCATTCGTGCACCATCACCCACAGCAACAGTATTTGCCGTTTGATATCTTCAACATTCAACATGTTTTCAAAATGCTTGGACACCATTTCCGTTTTCAAAATACTTGGACATCACCACTCGACACCACAACCGACCTCTGCCACCACCTCCTTTCCCGTCCCCCCATCCTCGCCCTCGCCCTTGCCCTCTTCACCTCTTGCCAGCAGAGGAGCCATCCACAAATGAGTAGGTTCAGAATGAGCTATCGGAGTCCTACTCACAGGCTTATGCTTTGTTTGTCCACCCAGTCACCTTGTCGTACCTAGAATTCATTCAAGGTAGGCGGTCAGCGGTGGTGGGATTTTTTTTTACAAGTATAGAGCTCGGTTTTGTTGTCATGATCTCCCCCTTGCTGGGGTTTAGGACGAGTTTAATACACTACACCACGGCGAGCCTACTTTTGTATCGGAACCGTTCTGTCCACTACACCACGGCGAGCCTAATTTTGTATCGGGACCGTTCTGTCCACTACACCACGACGAGCCTAATTTTGTATCGGAACCGTTCTGTCCACTACACCACGGCGAGCCTAATTTTGTATCGGGACCGTTCTGTCCATTACACCACGACGAGCCTAATTTTGTACCGGAACCGTTCTGTCCACTACACCACGGCGAGCCTAATTTGTATCGGGACCGTTCTGTCCACTACACCACGGCGAGCCTAATTTTGTATCGGAACCGTTCTGTCCACTACACCACGGCGAACCTAATTTTGTATCGGGGCCGTTCTGTCCACTGCACCACGGCGAGCCTAATTTTGTATAGGAACCGTTCTGTCCACTACATCACGGCGAGCCTAATTTTATATCGGAACCATTCTGTCCACTTCACCACGGCGAGCCTAATTTTGTATCGGAACCGTTCTGTCCACTACACCACGGCGAGCCTAATTTTGTATCGGGACCGTTCTGTCCACTACACCACGGCGAGCCTAATTTTGTAACGGAACCGTTCTGTCCACTACACCACGGCGAGCCTAATTTTGTATCGGAATTATTCTGTCCACTTCACCACGGAGAGCCTAATTTTGTATCGGAACCGTTCTGTCCACTTCACCACGGCGAGCCTAATTTTGTATCGGAACCATTCTGTCCACTTCACCACGGAGAGCCTAATTTTGTATCGGAACCGTTCTGTCCACTACACCAAGGCGAACTAAAGTTGGTTTAGTACGCGTTCTAACCAATACACCACGGCGAGCCTAATTTTGTATCGGAACCGTTCTGTCCACTACACCACGGCGAGCCTAATTTTGTATCGGAACCATTCTGTCCACTTCACCACGGAGAGCCTAATTTTGTATCGGAACCGTTCTGTCCACTACACCAAGGCGAACTAAAGTTGGTTTAGTACGCGTTCTAACCACTACACCACGTCAAGCAAAAGTTTGATCCGAACGCGTTTTATTGCACCAAGGTGAGCTAAAAATTAGTTTCGGACGCGTGGTTTTGGACGCGGTGAGCCATAGTGTGTTTCTGACGCGTTCTCTCCATCACACCACGGCAAACTAAAGTCAACAAAGATGTGCTCTCGAGCAATATTGCAGCGTATTGTTATACACAAATCGTACCAAATAGGGTTGGTGCAAGGCACTTAGCTCCCGCTACTGCTTGATGCTCACCTTGGTGGTGGTGAGCAGGGGCGGTGGTAGTGAATCCCTTGAGGCTGACGGCGCTACTGGTGCCCTTCTCATTGCTTGCCACCACACTCAGCAGGTACAGGGTTGCTGCTCGCAGACCAGACACCTAACGGCAAAATGGTAATAATTTCCAACAAAAAAGAGAAAAATACAACCGATCATTTTACCATCTGACCAGCTCGGAATAAAAATATTGTTAAACGAGTATGTTAGTGTTCCTGACAGTTTGAATTTTATTTTAAAATTAAGAGCTATACAGATTTATTTTATTTTTATGTTCTTCCGCTATTTCACATTTTTATTTATTTATGGTAGCTAGTACAGACTATGTATCGTCGAAAGCCGGACGATTAGATTAGAGTGTCAAGGCTTTCTAGTGCACTTGAGTCAATGTCGTTCTGGCATCGAACGTCAAACCAGCAGCCTACCTCGGCATCAAATCATCGTCAGTCTCCGGGACTGTTCCAGCTCTCGGCATGCTTAGGTCACTACTGTTTATAGGGATACAGAGAGAGGTCACAAATGTGTCCTACTCAAAGTGAGCAAAGAAAACGGTGGTCCTCCGGGATGGAAAAGTTTATCGGTAAGTAAGATTAAGGATGATCAATTCACAACAGATCAGATTTCAGTTAGGAGGCCGGTTTCCTGAAGGTAGCTGAGAAGGGGTTCACCACTGAATTGTCTATGAGAGAACTCAGTAAGCATTAGGCGGAGTATATTAGGAAGGTCCAGGAACCGGCTCCTGGGGAAGTATGTGCGTCGACATTCCGTCCATGTGGGGCTTTCTGCCAAGACATGGGCTATTGTAAGAGGGACTAGACAGTCCATGCAGTAAGAAGGTGGCGACGCCTCCATTAGGTGTCTGTGCGTTAGTCTGCAATGTCCTATTCTCAATCGGCATAGAGCTACCTCAGTCCGTCGAGATTGGTTGCTTGATGAGACCCAGGGTATGGTGTGTCTTTAATAGTACGCAATTCTTTTTTCATCGGAATATCATACCATTCCATGTTCTATTTATTTCGCATAGCTCTTTTAATCGCTGGGTAAAAGTCTTTATATGGCAGTAGACGCTGTTCTGCTGGGTCAGGCGCCGCTGCAGCTCCTCCCGCCGCTTGGTCTGCCCGCTCATTGCCACCACCCCACAGTGCCCCGGAACCCAGCACAAATGAACTTTCTTGTTTCTAGAGGACAACGCACAAGCAAGAGCAAGATTGCTGAAACGACAGGGTGGCAATTGTTGAAGATCTCCAGAGTTCGAAGCGCAGTGAGCGAATCACCTACAGATTGAGATATTGGCATCTGGAAGAGTATCAGCGGCCAAGAGGGCATCGGCCATAGCTGTGAGTTCAGCAGTGAAAACTGACGCTGATGGCGGGAGTTTCCTAGTGACCACGCGCTCGAGAAGCACCGCCGCACAGCCCACAGCATCGTCTTCTTGTGATCCATCAGTGAAGATATGCATGCTATCCGCGTGATGAGTTTCCGCGTGGGCTTTAAAAATAGCTCCAAGATTTTTGGGAGCAACATCTGCCTTTCGGACAGTAAAAAAGTGAGGGCAGAGCATATTTCCTGGTAAGCGCCAGATGGGAATAGCATCTCGCGGGAGAGAGTCCATCATGATGTGTGGTAGTCCAAGCTCAGCAGTGAGTAGCTCGATGAGTTTCGAGAAGCTCGAGGGAGAAGCAAGATTAGGATGGTGCTGTTGGATTGTAATACACGTAGTGGAGGTAGGGCGAGCAAGAACATGGCACTGAAATTGGAGGTCAATTTGTTCTCGTCGCAGTGCAAGCTCACCAGTTTCGCAAAGAAGGCTGGCAATATGGGAGGAGCGGAAAGCTCCAGTACAAGCGCGAAGGACGGCATTGTGAACTAGTTCCAGCGTTTTGAGAATATTTCGTTTCGCGGAGCCATAGACCACGCTGCCATAGTCCAGTTTGGACCGGATGATAGCGCGGTAAAAGCGTAATGATGTTATTCTATCTGCACCCAAAGTGAAGTGCGTTGCGAGCCGAAGAATGACAAATCGCTGTAGGCAGACTATCTTAAGCTGCTGCACGTGGTACTTTCAGGTTAGCTCCTGGCCGAATATTAGTCCTAGAAAGCGGACTGAAGGTAGGAAAGGGATCATTTGTCCATAAAGTCAGAGGTCTGGTTCCGTGTGTGTGCGAGACCGATGGATATGAAGTGAATATGTTTTGCTTATAGATCTTTTATAGCCTCGAGATTCTGTCCAGGCATCCACCTGGGCAATTGCACTCAGTAGTTTACGTTGGAGTTGGGACACAACTGGCGCAGATGCGTATATCATAGAGTCGTCAACGTTTAGTGACCCATTCACGGAGGGAGGGATCTCTAGAGCCGAAAAGGGACTTCTAGAGCCGAAAAGTGCCAAAGCTTTCTAGCAGGGAATGCTGGCTGCATCAAGTCATCGACAAATCATCGTCCGTCTTCGGGATTGCTTTGCAACTAATCAAAATTCATTCGAAACTGATTAAATTTCAGTTAAGAGGTTGGTTTCCCGAAGGTAGCTGAGAAGCGGTTTCGAAAGCCTCAAATCAATAGATAGACATGAATCAGCTCGCAGTTCTCCTACACTTAATACCACTTTGGTATTTCGCATGACTTTGCGAAAATGCTTCATGGTATAATCAAAAAGCAAAAGCAATTTTTAAAGCTGAAATTTACTTTTTGAAATATTTCAAAAATGTTTTATTTTGATACTGAAGTGGCCCACATCTGTGGGGCCACTCGCCACTTGTGCAGCGCCATCTGCATTTGCATGTTGCGGCCACATTCGCGGTGGAGTAGAGAGTTGCGGCCACACAGAAGGTATCCATTGATTAGGGGTAGATCCTGTACACAGCTAAGGTACTTGTCCAGTCGGCTCTTGAACATCAAGATTAGATTAAAGTGTCAAGGCTCTCTAGTGCATTGGAGTCAAAGTCCTTCTGGCAACGAACTCTTGAACCTCAAAATGTTGGCTTTAGCTGACAATTGCGGCACCAGTTTGATCTCACATATTTCGAATTGATTTCATTGAATAACCGAGGTTCCCGTCACGTGAAGCTATTAAATGCAACTGTTTGCATCCCTCTGCCGCCGGTCAGTTTTGACACTTTGAAGAAACACATTCTGTCAATCTTTGCCTGGCTTCTCGTGGTCACCTTCGTTACAATTTTTTAGTCCACATTGACCTTGTAGTCTTCCAGAATTTTCCAAATGTTTATAACCATGAATCTTTCAAAACCTCATTGGATCGAGTATAGCCTCATTGCATTTAATCTGTCATAATAGTGCATTTCCTTTCCTATCCTAGTATTAGAGATGGAACTTCTTTGCATTGCTTCAATTCTGTTTAAATCTTTCTGCTTATGTGGGATAGTGAGAGGAGAGCAAAAGTATGTGATTGGTTGGATTAGTAATTCCTTATGAGTCAACATTGTTATTTTATCTCTAGTCAGAATGGTTCTCATTCTCATGGCCAGGAACAGTCTTCTGCCACTGTCCAAACCTTTGCAATTCGTTCACGGAATGAAGCATTGTTTCGCATTAGTACGCCTAAATCACGCAGGCTTTCTTTTTCTTCAATAGCTGTGTTTTCTTTAATAGCTGTGCAAAGTGTAACTTTGAACGGACATCACTTATAAATATGTCATATAGCGTCGTTATTGTGAGCTAAGTATAGCCGGCATTTCCATACTTGCAATCATCAGAGCCGTTCAAACGCATCACTGCAGAGTTATGGCAAAGGCGACGAGACGACGGCATGCTTCTTCTTTAGCTAGCGCGTATTATTCTCACTGTTGATGCTCATTAGAACGGGAGCTCTCGACGAACTGAGGTAACTCTATGCTAACGTCGCCACCTCCTTACAGCATGGACTGTCTAGTCCCTCTTACAATAGCCCACGTCTTGGCAGAGTGCCCCACATGGACGAAATGGCGGCGCACATACTTCCCCAGGAGCCGCTTCCTGGACCTTCCTAATATACTCCGCCTGATTCTTACTGAGTTCCATCAGAGACAATTCAGTGCGGAACCACTTCTCAGTTACCTCCAGGAAACCGTCCTCCTAACGGAAATCTGATCGGTTGTGAATTGATCATACCTAATCTTACTTACCAATAAACTCCTCCATCCCGAAGGACCTCCGTTTTCTTTGCTCACTTTGAGTAAGACATATTTGTGACCTCTCTCTATATCCCTAAAAACAGTAGTGACCTAAGTATGCCGTGAGTCGAAATAATTCCGGAAACTGAGGATGATTTGACGATGACTTGATGCAGCGCTGGCTGCTGGTTTGACGTTCGGTGCCAGAAGGACATTGACTGCAGTACACTAGAAAGCCTTGACACTCTAATCTGATCTAGAACGGGAGCCATGAAAATGAAATACGTATCATCAGCCACGTGTCCTAGAACCAATTTTTCGTTCTTATTTCTCAACACGAATTTAGCGGTAGATGTATCATTGTAGCCTGCAGTGACGCAATGTTCACTATGGTGGAGGGATCTGATGTCCACTTTTATTCAGGTAAGTTCGATAATATCCTCAAACACGGTATGTTTATCACTCAGGTTTTGCTGCGCTTATTCCTCAAATAAGCAAGGTCGAAACATGGGATCGTTTGCGAGAATGACCCGAGAGAAATTCGTGCGCTACTGTGTAGAATGGAAAACCTTACTATACAGGTGGCAATGCAGAAATATTTCTTATTGCACCGAAAATACAGTTCTTGTCTCAGGCTTCATATATTGTAAATACATTTGTGGTGTCTGACAGTTGCAAAGTGAACGCAAATAACTGTAAGGAGCAAATGGGTGGAAATCAGATAACGAGTCGGTTACTGTTTGCGGATGATTCGGGACTGGTGGCAGATTCTGAGGAGAAGTCACATGGCTAGTGTCGGAGTTTGGTAGAGTGTGTGAGAGGGGGACGCTGCCATTCGAAGGAAGTAATAATGACGTTTAATGAGATAATCGAGGAATACCGATGTGAGCAGAATTAGTGTCCTCTAAGATTTAGAATTATTGTAGAAGGTTCATTATTTTTAGTATCTGTGCTCTCATGGGAGAAGATTGAACTAGTGAAAACTGAAGTGTCTTCGCGAATGAAGGAAGGGTGTAGAGTTGAAGGTGCAGGGGGTTGCTGTAGTCTCTGCGCTCTTCGGGTTTGAGGCGGGGGGGGGGTTTCGAGGTGAAATGTTTGAGGGACATGGCCGGAGCGACGTTGAGGATTAGGAATTAGTACGGCAATGGAGATTTAGAGGACAGAGTAGATTCATGTGTTCTGGGATGGTTCGTGCACATGGTGAGGATGAACGATGGGAGATAGATGAAAAGATAAAAAAAAGCGCGGTATGTGGATGTTGGCTTAGAGGTAGACCAAAGATGGAGGGGGAGGGGGAGTGGAAATTCGTTGAAAAGCGGAGACGCATGTGTGCAGGTAGCGAGAGAGCGTGCAATGGATGGATGAGAGTAGAGAATGGTTAGAAATTTGTGAGTTTTGGCGCTACTCTGATGCGCTTTCCCGCCCTTGGAGTCTCTGATAAACATTTGAAAGTGGGTCGGGGAGGTACCGGTTACTATGCAGGAGAAGAGGCAAACCAGTCAAAATCATCGGGGGCTTACTGCTGAGACTGATCTCGGATCTCACTCCTGACACACAGTGTGTGTTGCGGGTTACTGGCCGAATCCTTTAACGCCAAAGGACTAAGAATATTTGCTTGGAGTTCATGCGAGGAGTGTGAGTTGTATCTTGCCGTCGGTCACCCTCACTTTCTGCGGGGTTCGGCCTAGTGTCAGTATCTGTATCTTTTCTACCTAGGTCTTCCGTTATCTGCAAGACGAGCTTCGTTGATTTGGAATCATCTGACGTCACTGCCTAATCGCTCATAGCGCTCTTTGGCAGGAGAACAATGTTATGAACCATATGTGTATATATGTGTATATATA
>SDVV010000454.1:4019-31830 GCA_016164225.1 Gammarus roeselii | reverse complement strand
AAGGAACTTCAAATAAATCTAACTTTGAAGTACCTCAACATTTATTAACATAAATTTCAGAAACATGAAATGATACTTAGTAGTTTCTGATTTTAGAATGAGGATTATAATTTTGATTGGTCATGGCAATGGTCCTGAGGTTGTGGCGAAGCGACGAGGCTGGGCGAGGCAACTTGGCCACCTCGCGAACGCTTCTCTCACCAATTCCGGTCAATCAGTCAAAAAACCGGCAGAGACTTGTAATGTAATATTTATATCTGCTATGATTGGTACACAGATGAAAAATTATACAATTTAATTTTCTGAGATGAAACTAATGTCATCCAATTTAATTTTACTGGGTTGTTACCAGATCAATTTAATTTATGTGATAGAATAAATCCATCCAATATAATTAGTTGGGAAGGGACCAAGTCCATCCAATTTAATATAATTTGAAACTATAATAATTTCCTTTGGAAAATATCTCAAAGGATCCAATTTAATATAATATGAATAGTTGATTTTAATTTTTGATTTAAATATCGAACATTGATTACAAAGGTTTTATAAATCAAATAGAATTTATGATTTTGATTCAAATATTCAGGTGGTATTGAGCTCGGAAATGCAGAGAATTTTAACTTTACAGTTGAACGAAATATCGGTTGTCTGAACTAGGCGTTCTCTCGTCCCGACAACCTCACCTGATATTTCCACTATCTCATTGATGGTCACAAATGATCGCCGGCTGTAGGCTGTTCCCCGCGGTCAGACTGTCCCGTCTCGGCACACCGAAATCCTCCTTTCACTCCTCCCTACACTGTGCTCCTGAAGAACTCGAATCGGTTGATCCCTTGACACAGGATGTCCAGACGTTAGCTGACTCCTTCAGTTCCTCGGGTCTTCCAACTGTAGCACAAGTTGATATAGCAATCTTTTCTTCATGCGAAGTCTTCAAGTTCGCAAGCTAGTATCACAGCGTCCTCCGTGTGTGAAGGCAGATATTCAAGTCTTCGAACTTCTCGGGTGGTTGTGTGGGGCTATTGAGATGCGTGCGCTCTCGCTGCGGCTTCTTCCAGGTGTGATCTCCCGACCAATTTTCCCGCGGAGTAAGCGACATCTTCTTCTGCTGTGGGCAAGTAGGACGGCCAGCAAATGGAGTTCGATTGTATAAATTCCCTAAATTGGATAGTCATGATTGTCAGGACAAGGTCAGCCACTTATAGTCTGGAGCTACGAATGGATCCGTGAGAAATTTTCCGTACAAGGCACTCTCAGGTCTTAGCTAGATCCTCAGTATCAGGGGCACTCAAAGGGTTATTTATCGATGTTGAGCAATATTTCTCACCTGAAGATGTTGCCTCATTATATCGGTATAGGATTTATCATCTGGTTATGATTTTTCTCTGATCTATTGGGGTTCTACACTAACGCCCTCAGTACACATTTTAGATAAACGGCGACCTTTAGTATAAGTGTATGCAACACTTGCAATCCTATCCATGTAAACAAAACTTTGTTTATAGTCCTCATCGAGCTTTTTCTCGACGCTAGTTTTTTAATTATAGTTACATGTTTATGACATCAAATCGATTAAGTTTTTTTCTAACTAATGCTAACATTACCATTTTTACATTCCCGCAGATTTCCGTATGATACCTAATTCCATTAGCACTCAAACGTTTGAGACCTGATTCTCTCGCTTCATGTTTCATTACCGACAATTTTGAAACAATGTCAGATATACATTTGATTTTAATTGCAATTTTACATGCCTGATACCCATTCATTACCCCATTTGTTAA
Organism: Gammarus roeselii; assembly: GCA_016164225.1. NCBI lineage: Eukaryota > Metazoa > Arthropoda > Malacostraca > Amphipoda > Gammaridae > Gammarus > Gammarus roeselii. The sequence continues at coordinate 30,043 of SDVV010000454.1, read as the reverse complement.
TTTTGTTTCCACCAACATTAGCAGGTTTTTCTTCACATGACATCTCCCCGATATCATTATAAAACGTTTCAATATCACTGTCAAGAATCCATTCCCCTTAAAGTATCCCACGTTTTCCCCATATTTTCATCATATTCAATTTCTGCTAAGGCTTGGGTGTACTCCCCCCATTTCACCCGATCTTTATACGTGCAACGATTGGTTGTTACTAGCATCTCTCTTTCTTTTCTGCTCGCAACCTGTTGAGCAATGTCTATATCATTATATATGATACCCAGGTCCAGACTATTATGTTCTATCAATACATCCGTTGCATCCTTAGAACTTGTATTTCCTAAATCATTTTTGAGATCATATTCACTATAATGTTGTCCCATGAGATGACACCAGAACCCGAATGTGGAGCTTGATTTGCATAGTTCTATCTCCACACTGCAAATAATACACATCCCCGTGTTTTCCTTTATGTTAAAGCACTTCTATATCAAACTGGGCGACATCCTTCTACACCGAAAACACTGTTAACTGAATGAGTACAAATCTGAGTCCAATTTTCATATATCTTCACTGTGGCGGCACTGTGTTGACACAATGCATCTATACAGGGTCGTTTTCCTCACTGTGGCGGCACATGTGTTGACACAATGCAAATATACATGGTCGTTAACCTCACTGTGGCGGCACATGTGTCCTCGCAATGCACATATACATGGTCGTTACCCTCAATGTGGCGGCACATGTGTCGACCCAATGCATATATGAAGAGTCGTTAGCCTCACTGTGTCGATACCATGTAGGCATTTACACACATTTTTGTGTAAACGGGCTACCATACAATGCCAGATGCAAAAATACCTAGGCCCCCTAACCTAACCTATAGAACAACATCCCTTGTTTTTGTTACAAGATATTCAATGTGGATCAGCTTTACGTCATGTTATGTTAAAAGAAATATTCATAATGATCTAACCTAGCCTATCGTATCCAAGAATAATGTAATTTCGATCGACATTTTCATGCATGCATATGATTTTCAGTGATTTAGGATTAATGCATAACAAGTATCTCTACTTGACTCTACACATTGATCTATCCTTTGCAGTTTTGATACGCATTTCCGATTTTTGATCTAGCAAAATTTCATCTGTTTTCATATATTGTTTCATCATTGTTTGAATGTTATACCTAGTTTCATATGATTCTTGATGCTTGATTTGACACAATTTCTATAACACTTTTACATGGTATTCACACCCATCAGAAACCTAACCTAACCTAACTTATGTACGGTATTAGCTCATCGATACATACAATGCATAACAAATATCTCCTTAAGATAACAAAATTCAAAATTGTATTGAATTTTATATTTTGTTTTATTTTTTCACTCATGTACACGTAAATACACTTGAATATACAAATGCACATACGTACACAGCTCTATACACGTCCATACATACATACATACACAAATGGTGACCAGACCAGCGATGATAGGACTAATGTTTGGCAAAAAAAGCTTGCAAACGCATTATAGTAGCAAGCGTCATGCCGAGATTGGAGTTATTGTTACGTTGAGTGTAACTGGTGCAAGACAGCTCGTCCTCAAATAGACAACAATGAATGTTCACAAAGCAAAAATTAGAATACGTGTTTTGGAAGAAGAAATCTCCGAAGATGATTTGAGTCGGATTGAATAAAAATTGACTTGTGTAGAAAATTTTCGTTCTCTCAAAATGGGTAAAACATGAATCAAAAGAGTAGGAGATAACATTCATAAATGGATGAAGGAAAAAGAGGAAGGGTAGAAAGTCGGCTTTTGGTAACTAATGTCGACGGGTTACAGTCGTAGCAACAAAGTTCAGGAGGAATAAGAAAGCAAACCTTGAAATTGATATGATCCAAGTGGAAAATCATCGTCATGACTGTAATAATGCTGAGGTACTGGAATACGAATTTAACATTAAGAAAAAATCCTGGAACGCATGGAATATTTCCTCAACGATGAAGATCAGAATGACTTTGAATTGAAGAAGTTTCGAATAATTAAGGTTCAAGAAGGAGAATCGTTACATTTGTGGACTCACGGGAACGTAACAGCCTTCGGTATTCGCATCAAAGATATGCTGGAGTATATGAAGGAATTTGAGAGGGAACTGAAACATCGTGATGATGGGAATGATTGGATGTACGAACAAAACAGAAGAAGAGTTAAAAATTATTGATGAAACCATCAAGATCTGTAATTATTACTAATGATACAGTAATAAGCCATGTCAATCCTTAATCAAAAGTTTAAATTATCCAAAACTCAAAGGTTAAGCAATGAATTGCATACATTGAGTGAGTAAGAGGCAACATCAGTAGGTGAATATGTTTCACTCATTGCCATAAACCTATCATGGGAGGGGAGGGGGGGGATGAATGTTCTAGATGTGTTACAGATTGGTAGATCATACTCAGTCAAGATTGTGATTCTGATGTGGATGGATGGGGTATAGCTTGAGTCGTCGTTTGTTCGCAAGTAATGTGTGGCGACATCTGAAACGAAGTCATTGTCAAGAATATGCAAATTATAGGAAGAAAACGGCAAATCAAGTGTGCAAGTCGTCAAAGGATGTAGTGCGAGGAGGTATCGAAGGAAAAAAAAAGAAAAACCTAATGTGAGACCATATGTCCGTTTGTATGCTGATGAAAACAAATATGAATTACTGCTAACATATATGAGTCGAGATTGAGCACGAAGTATAAATAATAAGGTGCAAATTCTATAAGAAACCGTGTGGAGGGGAGTTCATATGTATATACCAATGACTGAAAACTAAACCTATGGTTAGGTTAGGTGTCATATATAAGGTCAGGTTAGGTTAGGTTATGTTTTTGACTGGTGTGAATAACATGTAGAAGGGATTTAGAATTATACCAAATCAAAAAATCAAGAATCATCTGAAAAAAGCTATAGCAATCAAACAAAGATGAAATTATATATGAAGGCAGATGAAATTTGCTAGATCAAAATTGGAAGTGCGTATCAAAACTGCAAAGAATAGATCAAAATGTAGAGCCAAGTGGAGATATTTGTTATGCATTGTATATATTAATGACTGAATACCATACATAAGTTAGGTTAGGTTAGGTTTTTGATGGGTGTGAATACCACGTACAAGTGTTGTAGAAATTGTGTCAAATCAAGCATCAAGAATCATATGAAAATATGTATAACGTTCAAACAATTATGAAATTATATAGGAAAACAGATGAAATTTTGCTAGATCAAAAACTGGAAATGTGTGTTAAAACTGCCAAGGATAGATCAATGTATAGAGTCAAGTGGAGATACGTGTTATGCATTCATACTAGAACACTGAAAATCATATTCATACATGAAAAAGTCGATCAAAATTACATTATTCCTGGAAACAATTGGTTAGGTTAGGTTGGGATGAATAGTTCTTTTAACATAACGTGACGTAAAGCAGATCCACATCAAATATTTCGTAACAAAAGCAACGAATGTTGTTCTATTGGTTAGGTTTAGTTAGTTTGCCAGGGTATTAATACATCTGGCAGTGTATGGTAATCCTTTTTCACACAAATGTGTGTAAATGCCTGCATGGTATCGACACAGTGAGGCCAACGACTCTGTATATATAAATTGTGTCGACACATGTGCCGCCACAGTGAGACTAACGACCATGTATATATGCATTATGTCGACACATGTGCCGCCGCAGCGACGAAAACGAACCTGTATATATGCATTGTGTCGACACATATGCCGCCACAGTAAGGATAACGACCCTGTGTATATGCATGTAAAAAAGTTTATATAAACATTGGGCTCGGATTTGTACTCATTCAGTTAACGGAGTGCTTTCGGTGTAGAAGGATGTCGCCCAGTTTGATATGGAAGTTTATTAACGGAAAGAAAAACACGGGGATATATTATATTTGCAGTGTGAAGATAATACTATGCAAATCAAGTTCCACATTCGGGTTTTGGCGTCATCTCAAGAAACACTATTATTTTGAATATGACATTCTTAGAAATGATCGAGGAAATACAGATATAAAAATAATAAAATAATAAAATAAAAAAGTTTATTTATACACAGATGGTATGTTTTTCGTTTGAAACAGTAAATTTATACACAGTAAATCTAAAATAGGTAAAATTACAAGCTTAGAACTTGTAACTAAGTAGTTGGAGCTGTATGCAAGCGGTGGGGAGCCATTTTACTATCCCAGCTGGACATACGAACACGGCTATTGCCTAAACATGTTATAACATGAGAGCTGTAAGGGTAAGTATAGATGTACACAGTAGATATGCAATGTAGCCTGTTGACAAAGGGTGTAGCGATTTAGCAAGGGGATCATTAATTTTATATGACAATTAGTTAGAGTGAGAATTGTTAATTCAGCAGCACAGCCTAATTTATTGGGTAGCAAAGAATGCGACGGTATGAGTGGGTCTATGCGAGACAGAGAGTCACTGACAAAAAAAAAACAGATAAAATATCAATATTATAATATCTGATCAACTTAAAAAAGGTTTCTCCGTACACGAGTTGTGTGTTATTCTTGTGTAACATTGGGCTCTCTAACGTGTCACGACGAAAAAGCTATCAAGGTAGGTTTGAGGTGCACAATATGTATGCATTATATCCTAATGAGATAAGGTGTTGCTATTTGACCTTTGAATCTCCTGCATAGTAATTAGTATGAATTCTATAGTTCAAACCCACAGCCCAATTAATTGAACAGCAAAGAGTGTGACGGTATGTGTGTGTCTATGTGGGTTAGAGAACCACTGGCATAACAAACAACCATGAAAAAACTATATTTACATTTGTATGCGTTCATACACAAACCGGTGTGATGATTTTTGTGTCACGGTAACAGAGTGCGTACTTGCACACGGAAAAACATATATATCTAGATTACGCATAAACAGTAAGTACAGAAGCACAAATACACGTAGAATGCCTATTGAACAATAAAATAAATAAATATGCACAATCAGTCTGGAGTGCGTGTATTGAGAGACGGGACCATCAGGTCGGATTAGGTGACAATACAGAGTCCATCACTGCGTGTAGGCAGTCTTTATTCATATCATCAGCCAAGTACAAGTGACAAAGGGTCTTGGTGTGCGGATGGGCCTATGTGAGTTGGGAAGGTCATATACAGATGGAATGGTATTATTGTACCGCCATCAGTCTATACATAGATATACACACATTCAAGAGTCACAGGAGGATGGATCTACAAATCTGAAGTACATTTGATGCTGGGTGCGCAAATTTAAAATTTAAAATTATAGCGTTCATCACATCGTGTAACCGAGTGAGTGAACTTGTTGGTGACCGGTAGCGAGCATCTTACTTTTAACTGAGCATGAATATCACTGTTTCCGAAACATGACGAGGAGTCGGAGAAAAAGCCAAGTATATTTAAATTACATAATAAATAGGCGGTAAATCATGATGACACATAGCATTGCGATCAGACATTATGTTTTGATGACGTAATTGGTTGATTATCTGCCTGACACATTGGGAGGCAAGGTTGTCTGGTTATGTGTGGGTGTGAGTTCGAGGGTTCTGTAATACATGCATTTAACGGATCTGTCATACTTGCATGTGTGATCCGGGCAGGGCATATTTAAAGCAACGCTGTGCGAGGAGATTCCTGTCTTTATACGTGACATTAAATTACACGCTTTGCGGAAATACGAAAGAAGTGTTATGAATCTCATTGAGTCTATCGCTATTGGGGATGAAACAGAGTCGTGTTAACAGGGTGATAGTGTTGATGCTCTGAGCGAGCTGGAAAATGTAGTGTTACGTTGCCAGTTCCGTGTTAATCGTCATCAAGTATTTGACTCAGCCTGCCCCTGCCTGCCCCTGCCTGCCTGAAAGAAGATACGGTTGCGCAGTTCTGAATGTCAGCTGGTAGCTTGTTGAAACTCTTTGAACCTGAAATCGTGAAAGCTTTGGCCCCAATCTGTGTTCTACTGAACTCAGTGTCAATGTTATTTTCATTCCGTGTTGATTGTTGATGGGCCGCTTTTCGAGTTGTCAACACAACACCGTTTGAACAGGAAAGCTTGTTCTGAATTTCAAAAACTCGTACTGCTTCGCTCAGCTCTAGTCGTTCCTGGATGTTCAGCCCCCGAGTTTTTTTAGAATTGGTGTCACGTGATCGCTCTTTCTGAAGTTCCCATCGTGAGCTACTTTTGCGGTGAAGTTTATGCTTCGTTGAATTGTCTGAGAGTAATGTTTTCGTGCACTTTCCCCATATGGTAGGGCAGTAGTTTGAATGTGAAAAAATCAGAGCATTGATTACGAGAAGTCTGGACTTGAAGTCGAACTGTTTCTTTGTTCGACTGAGAAACATTAGTGTACCATTCAGCTTGGAACAGAGCTTATCAACATGATGTCTAAATGTCATATTGGGATCAAGCCACGTTCCCAAACTTTTGACTTTGTTGTTAAGATGAATTTTTGCGCCCATACAATTAACTTCGAAATTCTCGGGAACTCTCCATGTATTTTCTTTGGATCCTAGGATAAGGCACTGTGTTTTACTTGTAATAACTTTGAGCCCATTTGAGGAATACCAGTCCATTATGTGGGTCAGCGCTGTTTCTGCATCCGTCTTCAGCTTTTCTAACGAACAATAATTGAACATTGTCTGCGTATAATGTCATTCTGGCGTTGTTTTCGGGGGTTTTTCCACAGTTTATGTTGTTGATAAAAAGAAGGAAAAAAAAACGGTCCGAGAATCGAGCCTTGTGGAACGCCGAAATTTACCAGTCTTGGAGAAGAGGTGATCTTTCCATCTAACACGACAGACTGGAACCGCTGCCTGAGATAGCTTCCAAACCAGGGTGTTAGGATGTTCAGTTGTAGCAGTTTTTGCAGCAAAATGTCGTAATTTACACTTTCAAATGCTTTTGAGAGGTCCAGCAGCACGAGTAATAATAGACTGTTTTTGTCTATAGCTTTGTAAACGAGTTCGGAGATTTTTCAGTAGCGTGTCTTCAGTAGAGGTCTTCTGTCTGTTTGCATACTGACAGTCATTGATCAGGTTTGCCTATTCTAGGTAGTCAAGGATTTGACGTGCGATGATCTTTTCCAAGATTTTCGAAGTTACTGGCAGGAGGCTTATGGGTCTGTGATTTGAAGGGTCGTTTACCTCCTCCTTTTTATGGAAAGCTTTGATTAGTGCTTGTTTCCGATTTCGATAAAAGGTATTTGTTGCAATGGATGTGTTGATGAGCAGCTGGAGATATGGCAGAATAATTTCTAACCCGTCCTTGAGGTACTGTAATGCGATACCGTCATTCCCAAAGGAATTTGTATTTTTGAGCGCATAAATAGCCGAAACAATTTCCAATCTGCTCACCTGCTCGGTGTCCACATTTGGTTTTCTTGGTGGATGAGTCGTTATGAGATGGAATTGTGAACCGAGTTGGCTTATGCGTCACCGGGGTTTCGCGAACCACCGAGGAAGTTTTGTTGTGTTCGTTCAATACATTTCCGTAAGCGTGCTTTCCAACGTTAGCGAAAATTCATTGAATGATTCTGCTATTTCTGTAGGGTTTTCATAATTTGAAGATTTTTTAGGTTTCTTGTGGGGCACAATTTTCCCATGGATGATCCAAGTCTGGTTCGGGTTGTTTTTTGCTTTATCTAATTCTGCAAGGTGCGCATCTCTCATTGCTTTGACTATTAGTTTTTTACACGTTTCCTCATCGGTTGGCAAGCCGCTCGCAGGACTTTTAAAACACGCGATTCATCGGTCAAATCCGTGCTATTTGAGTCGGTGTTATTTTTCCAATATTTTTGTTGGCTAGACCTTTCAGAAACCTTTGAAAATATTTTGTGTTTTGCATTTTCCTGATTGAGTTCTGGAGTCATCCAGCTGACTGGAGGACGTGAAAGTTTCTTTGTGATTATTGGTGCTACTGTGTCGAGGGCCACTGAGAACGTGTCTATAAAAATGATCGATTGAATATTCACATCGTTCGTATTACGCATGTCGTTGAGCAATGGTAATCTTTCCCACAACTCTTGCTTCAATGTGTCTCGTGAGTAGTTTACTTATGTTCTATACGTTTGAATAACTGGTTTCCGTTTTTCTTTGCGTACATTGATCAGGCAGCTTATTTCTTTGTGGTCGGCAAGAGACTCACAGACGTTGGTGTTCATGACAGACGATTGATTGTTCGTGATTTTCAGATCGAGCAACGAGCTACTTTCTTTTGTAATTTTAGTGGCTCCTCAATGAGCTGTTCTAGTTTTAGTCTTTTAATTATTAAGCCCAATTTATTTGGCTTTAATTGATTGTCGTTGAAATCTTCTAGGACATACATGTTCCTTTTCAAATTAGCTGCTGTCTGGAGATTGGATTCTATGTAGCTGAATGACTGGTTGCTGGCTTTGGATGGCTGTAAATGGCTCCGACAAAAAAGGAATTGTTTTTCCTTACTTGAACGGTAATCCAAACATCATCCACTTCGTCTCCGTTTCCAACCGTTGTGTTGTAGAAGTCTCATGTCTCTTAGACAAGAGAAGTCTCTTGTCTTTTAGACAAGAGACTTCTAGCCATATCGTGTTGTATTCGTATGTGCTCTTTGTCTTTTAGCCAAGTCTTGCTAACCTCGTCGTCGGCTTCACAAAGGGCGCGAGTGCCGTCTAGTCACATGTGCTCAGGCACCCTGCGGTGACTATGCTGCGATCTATGTTACTTTTGTCAATGCCCACGTTGCTGCCTGTAATGATATTCTGGCTGTTAGGGACGCTGCCCTGCTCGTCCTCTGCGTAGATGCAGGTGTCAGGTGCATCATACAGGGCGGTGAATTGGTTTGAGTAGAAGTTTCTACCATTTGGTGTTCATGTTGTATAGGGGGATTCCAAAAATTTCTGCATGGGGACAAGTGCACTGTAATGACTGTCCTTTAGGTGAATGAATACCTTGATACCTGACTGGTTGTTATTTAAGTGTGGCTTGATGGACCTTATCGTTGTATTGGCGAAGCCGTCTTTCTGAACAATGTCAATCTGGTGCCCCAGAGCATTGCTCAGCATTGTGGGGATCACGTCTCCCATGGGTTGATTGTAGTTCCTGTTGTAGAAATACGCTTCCTTATATATCTGGTAGGCGTCTTTGTAATCATTTTTTAGGAGGAAACCCGAATAGACGTCCATGTTTGTGTCGGCCTCCTTCCATGAGACGCTAAGTAACGAGGCAATGTCTTGTTCTGGACAATACCCAATTTGGTATTTCCATGATTGGCTAAGAGCGGAATTAGGCAATGGCCATCTGTGGGGGTTGACATTAAATGTGATTTCAGGTTATTTAGTACACAAGTGATTTTATTGGTTCAGTTTATATGTGGATTTTTATATCCTGTGTCCCTGCTGGTTTGTGAGTGGCTGTTGTTTATATGGGGATGATGGATGGGCACCAAATGGGAACTGTTGGTCTGAGGAAGATGATTGGGCATCGATTGGGAGCCTTTGGTGTGGCAAGGATGACGAGGGGTTTCTGATTGTGAGCTGTTCTTATTGGGATGCTGAGGAGGTGCGGATTGGAAGTGGTTGGTGAGGTGATGATGATGAGGGGGCGCTGATTGGAAACTACTGGTGTGAGTATGATAAAGAGGTGCTGACTGTGAGCTGATTGTGTTGGGATGATGAGGGGTCGCCGTTTTGGAGTTGTTGGCTTTTTGTGTGATGTGGAGGCGCTGATTGGAAGCTGCTGGGGTGAGTATGGTTAGAAGGCGCTGACTGGGAGCTGTTTGTGTTAGGATGATGAGGAGTCACTGATTTGGAGTTGTTGGCGTGGAGGTGATGAGGAGACGTTGACTGGAAGGTACTAGTGTAAGTATTGTGAGGAGGCGTCTCCTGGGAGCTGCTTGTGCTTACGTTTGGCTGATGTGGGGTTGCTGTTCAGGAGTTGTTGTCGTTGGTGTGATGAAGAAGCGCTGATAGGAAGCTGTAGGTGAAATGACGATTTAGATGGGCTGGTTGGGAACTGTTAGTGTGCGGATGATGAGGGGCCACTGATTGGGAGCTGTTGGTGTGTGGATGGTGAGATGGCTCTGATTGGTAGTTGTTGATATAGGAGTGCAAAGGAGACACTGATGGGTAGCTGTTGGTGTACGAATGGTGAGGAGGTGCTGATTGGTAGTTTTTGGTTTAGGGATTGTGAGGAGGCGCCGATTGGTAGTTGTTGGTATAGGGGTAATGAGAAGGCTCTGATTGATGGTCGTTGGTGTCGGAGGGGTGGGGAGGCGCTGGCTGGTAGTTGTTGGTATAGGGGTGATGAGGCGCTGATGGAGAGCTGCTGGTGTACGAATGGTGAGGAGGCGCTGCTTGGTAGTTGTTGGTATAGGGGTGATGAGGAGGCACTGATGGGGAGCAGTTGGTGTTCGGATTGTGAGAAGTCGTAGATCGGTAGTGGTTGTTACAGGGGTGGTAAGGAGACGCTGATTGGTATTTGTTTGTATAAGGGTTATTAGGAGGCGCTGATGGGGAGCTGCTGGTGTACGGATGGTGAGGAGGCACTGATTGATATTTGTTGGTATAAGGGTGATGAGTAGGAGGCGCTGGTGAGAAGCCTTTGGTGTGTTGATGCTGATGAGGCACTGATTGGCAGTTTTTGATATTGGGGTGGTGAGGAGGCGCTGATTGGTAGTTTTTGGTGTAGGAGGTGCTGATTCGTACACCATGGTGAGGAGGTGATGATTTGTAGTTATTGATATAGGGGTGATGAGGAGCAGGCGCTGATGAGGAGCTATTGGTGTGCGGATGCTGATGAGGCACTGATTGGTAGGTTTTTATATTGGTGTGGTGAGGAGGCGCTGATTGGTAGTTGTTGGTATAGGAATGGTGAGGAGGCGCTGATTGCTAGTGGTTGGAATAGGGGTGCTGAGGAGGCACTGATAGGGAGCTGTTGGTCTGCGAATGGTCAGGAGGCGCTGATTGGTAGTTATTGGTGTAGGGGCGATAAGGTGGCGTTGATGGGGAGCTGTTGGGGTGCGGATGGTGGTAAAAGCTTTAAGGATGCAACGTGTGTATTGATAGAACATAATAATACGGACCTGGGTATCAAAAATAATGATATAGACAGTGCTCAACAATGTGCGAGCAGAAAATAAAGAGAGATACCAGTAACAACCAAACGTGACTAGCATTGAATGCATATATGCAACATGACATGCAATGAAGCTGCAATACTAAATGGGTAGCATTAAAATGCGATATATATTAGTCCAGTTTAAGGGTATGGGCGGTAATGAGGCGGAAAATGCGTCAATCTCCTCTGCCTGAATACATGGTCTTCTCCAAGTACCCCACAAAACATTCCTTGTATGATGAAGAAATTGCAGATATGCATCATGACTTGCATTGAAATGTATTGCAACGCCTCCTGCCTTGCATTAAAGAATGCGATCGATATTAAGCAAATTGACATTGCACACAGCTACCTATGGCATCATAGATATATATCTCATCAGGTCCAAACAGAACCTATAGCAAAAGTCTACAGCTTATTTTATGACACACACTATTGAAAACTGTCCCAGTAAATTTGAAAATAAACGTTACTATCTCGACGCGTGCACACCTCTTACCTATTACCATCCGGACATCCCCAAAAAATCCATGGAAAATAGTCCTATCGCCACTAAAAAGAGGAAGCGATGTGACTTGGCTGATAAAAATACTTATCTAAACGGGGATTTAACATGGAAGAGACGCAAGCAAGGTGAGATTTTCTTTAGCGTATGTACTAGAGTGAAAGACGAAAAAATACGTCAACTAGAACAAGTTATAGCCTGTAAATGATCATAGTTTGCAATAAAACTTGAACATGTTTGATTGCCCTCAGAATACCGCATTTGAAACGTACTGCGTCCGACCCTAAAAAACGATTTAAATGTTCATATTCAAACCATGTTCTTATATCATAATTAAGTAAATCTTGATCCATTGTCCACAGTATATGGATTAAAATGTGTGAAACGTACTACGCCTACTATCTTAACCTTAACGATGTGATCGATCTCCAACTACCTACAGATATTACATACCCATGAAATAAACGACTGGAAAAAAATACACAGAACATTGCCTAAATTCAATATCAAGCATCCAACCAACTTCCGAATGAGTCAATTATAGCCAAATTAGATGAGAAATACATATATAAATGAACAGAAAAATAAATAGAATTATAATGCAGACATAAAATGTATAACGATACATACACTCAAACATGGCAAACGTCCCCCGGAAATAACTGATAAGACAAAGAATAAATAAGAGCAAACTTACCTAATTTTCCAGAAGCGCATCCAACTTTTTGCCTAAGGGATCCATACACCCCACCGCACCAGAAATTTATTATAACACCATTCCTTTCAGAACCGAATGAATATATATATAAGGAGCAACTGAAAGGAACCAAGCGTACCCCAATGCAACTATCTAAAGAAGAAGAAATATATATATAAATACAATAACCATCAAAATACAGAAAAAAATAAAGTGTTCATAACATAAAAAACTGACAATGTACATGGGAACGTTGCCCGTCCGTCAGAATGAGCCACCCGTAAGCCAGTCGTAACCGTAAGCCAAACATATTCCAGGCCGTACCCTTAAACTTATTCTCCGAGAGGTGCGAGATAAGATAAGATCTTTATATGACATTGATGGATAAAAAGATGCTCGAGTGCCACTTGCGTTTAGACTACAGGAGACGCTCAAAGGGAATGGATTTAATCAAACAATATCGATCGTGCTATAAAATACCACGTACATACTACGGGACTCACTAATAAAGAGAAAGATGTCAAACCTAGGTATGATAACGATTGGGCAACGATATCCTACGGTAACAACATCGAATACGTAACAACAAAATGTATGGGCAATAACCATAGATAACTAAATAATCGTTATAAAATTTTCTATTCAAATGTATCCTACACCAACAAACCATGGTAATATGTACTAGGCCCCCATTTCTTGCATAACTACATCGATTACACGTTTCCTAAATAAATCAGGTTGGAGCAGTAAAAGTTAGTATTCAAATGAGTCATACATGACAAAATGTGCGAGCATTCAAAAAAATCATTAAATTGACAGGCAGCCTGTAAAACTATATAATACGATATAAAAGCAACAGATCAAATGTTTCCTACACTAACAGCCATCCTTATATGAGCCATCATTTCTTGCGAACAAACCAATTAACAACCCGTCAAAAAACTCGTAACGAGAAGAGAACATCTACAGATAAGATCGCTAAATTTGCTTTTTTGATTCACTTCTGCGCCTGACGCCCTTTCTACCCACCGCTTATTATGCCCTATCTTATTCCTCCGCAGGGCACGTTTCGATTCACTTTCCTCTACTGTTGTTGTAGGAAAGTGGTGATGTACGGAAAAGGTGGGCCAAGTATTTTGATGAGTAGCTAGCTGAATGTTGAGGATGCCAGAGGGGCTGACATTGTTACTGTGGGTGGTGTTGCACGGATGACGGTGTTGGGAGGAAGTCTTGTTGCCGCAAAAGCTAAGAAAGAAGAGCAGGTGGCGGTGCAGGTGATTAAAGCTGAGAAAACCCTGGTTTTGAAAGGCGTTGCGAGTTATAGTGACTGAAGAGTGGTTGAGTAACGATAGTCCAAACACTGGTGAGGCTGCTAAATCTGTGTTTTGTGTCTGACGATGTGCCGATTGTGAGGCTCAGTGCTTGCTATGTTCCGCTGTATGAGGGCAGAAGAGATATAAGGAGTGCTTGAATTAATGAGGTATCTTTTTTTTTTGTCGGTAAGTGGTACAGGCGAGTGATAATCAAGAGGATTAGGGACAGTACGGATCATGCAATGGGCGAGGAAGAGTGTGACTTCTGGAACGGGAGAGGGTGTATCGATCAAATTTTTGCAGTCAGTCGTATGAACCCACTTCATAGTGCTATAGAGGGTGTTTCATTTGTATGGGTAGGGAGGAAATCTGCTGAAAACGCTTCAGATTGTCTGTGTTGGAACAGTGGGGAGCGAGGTGAGTGCTAGGTTCACATTGAAAGTGTGACCGAGACAAAGGCTGCGTTATGTCTCCCTGGCTGTTCAATCTCTACATGAATGGAGTAGTCAGAGAGGTGCACGCGAGAGTGCTGGGTCGGGGCTTAGAGCTGTTGCGAACGAATAGGCGGAAATGGGAGTTGAGTCAGTTGCTATTTGCAGATGATACGGCACTGATGACGGAATCTGAGGAGAAGTTGCTTAGGAAGGTGAGTTTGAGAAGAAGGAGCTGCAAGTTAATGTGAGTATGAGCAAAGTTATGAGATGTTCGATGAATGTCCATGGGAGCAGAATTAGTGTCCTCCTAAATGGAGTGTAATAGGAGGAAATTCAGTGATTCAAATAATTGTGCTCCTATGTGAAGCAGCCCGAACTGGTGGAAACGGATGTTAAGTCGCTCGTGACAGAAGCAAAACGAGGGTTGTATGAGGGGGTAGTAGTCCCAAGAGTGCTTTACGGAGCAGAGACTGGGGTGAGAGCGGAGGAGTGAAGGAGGTTGAATATTTTCGAGATTGAATGTTCGAGATGAATGGCTGGAGAGACGCTGAAAGACAGGACCAATAACGGCGTTGTTCTAATTAGAACGGGGATGGTGAAGAAGTTAAGGTCAGAGTGGATTTGGGTGTTCTCTGATAGTTCGGGCACATGGTGATGATGGGTGTAGGGAGATTGTTGAAAGAGATGATGAAGGCGGAAGTGAGTAGACGTAGGCCTAAAGGTAGACCAAAGTTTCCGTAGATGGATGAAGTGAAGTTGGTGTTGGGAAGAGGCGACACACTTGTGGAGATAGCAGAGAGCGTGCGATAGTTTTGACGTTGCCCTGATGTGCTTTCCCGCCCTTGGCGAGGCGTTGAGAAACGAGAGGATCGTTGGCGACGGGGGGCGGTCACTATGACACTGCAGGGTTGAACCAGTTTCACTGTCGGGTCCTGCTGCTGACACTGACCTAGGACCGCCCTCTCTACCCAGTGCGAGTGTTGTGGGGTCTCCCGGCCCGACCCTTTGTGCAAAAGGACTAAGTTTGTTTGGATGTGAGTGTATGGGAGAAATGTGAGGTGCACCTCACCGTCGGGCACCCTTCTAACTTGGAAAATTAGCCCAGTGTCTGTATCTGAATGATTTTAGACCGAAATCGTTTCATGCTTCGTCTGCTATCCAATTAGAGGCGTAGAGACAGCAGTGAGTGATCACTCGACCGCGACATCCATGATAATTTCGTTTAACTCACCATTTTCAAAAGGATCGCAAGCTACTTCATCATCGGGCTGGCAGACATGGGCTGTAGGAAAAAAGTCCAATCTGCATATAACATTTTAGGTTAAGAAAGGGGTTAAAACAGGTAGAAGTTAGTCGTTGCAATTGGTCTTTTGGAATAGATTAATACATAGTATTGGTATATGAAAAACTTTTAGACCATGGAAAGAGACGCGAAAAGTGTTGGGCCAGGTGAAGGGAAATTCGCAATAAATTGAGGAAATGGAAAACACGACAGGAACTAGATAAACTTCCACTATTGACACATGGCCAGAGAAATAAAAAAACATGTCTTCAGCTTCCCCGCGCTTTGGGAATCCACCTCCAAATTGCGACATCACTTCCTGTAAACGACAACTATAGCTTAATTCAGAACTAACCAAACAGGTCAAATATATTAATTCATTCATCGAACACTACTTAATGCATCACCACGAGTATAGAATACCAATCAATTCACAGGACATGAACAAAAGAGCCACTTGCTCCCCAGTTAAGAGTGACAAAAGATTATACCCTTGATTGAAGCAATCCACTGCAAGTGCATGACTTTAATGATTTTACAGCAAACATTGCAAATAACGCAGATATAGTGCAAGTAGAGCAAATCTGCCAATAGCACAACTATTGCAATTAGGTAAGAAAAAATTTATGGATGATTACTCAAGTGTTCATGACATGAAAAAAAAATTATGGGCACGTCTCTCCGTGGATTGAGAAAAAAGTCTCATAACTGATTTTGAAATCGCGCACCCCGAAAGTACCCACGAACTTACCCGTGAGGGCCATCAGTGCTGGATCCAAGGTCCTCCACCATCCCCCTACGATACTCTACACTTCTCCGGCCCACGTAGTAAATAATTTAGTGCTTTATCTCTGGATCTACTACACCAACGTAGATGGAGACCTCCATAGAAGATGTAGAGTCAAGGGCCCACGTCTGAAGTCAATTGGGGTTCACTCCTAAAGTCAATGGGGGTCACGGCCAAGTCAATGGGGGTCCAGGGCCAAGTCAATTGGGTCAGTGTCCAAATACTAGGCGGTCAACGTCTGAAGTCCAAGACCCTTGTCAATATGCTCGACGGGGAAAAAACGAGAGGATTTTGACCATTAACAAGGACCACGTTCGTAAGGAGTGAAATGAAATACCTACGGCGTTGATGACAGGTGAGTCGGAACTGCCTGTTCGTTTCCGAGCCGGGTCCGAAGCTAGCGTCGAATCGGGGCCGCAATCGTTAAGAAAAAAATAAGCCTAGTCGCAGTCACGCTCGAGTATACCTTCAGGGGCTCCAAATTTTAAAAGACCAATCAAAATTGGAGAGCAAGACCGTTTGCCATACGCCTTTGAAACAGAAAACGGATAGTTTTGTCCAGAGTATTAAAAAGACCTTGAGCCAAACAAGAGGTCGCTAGGTGCAAGGTTAGGTATCGTTCCCGAGACCATTTGCTTAACCACCCCGCTAGAATGATGGGTGGTTTAGCAAATGGTCTCGGGAACGATGCGAAGGTAAGCAAAGGATGGCTAAAAAGGTGATAGGTTAACCAAAGGGGCGTTCGAAAGGTGCTCGACTAATGAAAGGGTTGTAAGGAAGTTGCTAGGTTAATCAAAGGGTCGCTAGAAAGGTGCAAGATTTTTTGAAGTGCCGCCATAATAAGGTTTGCTTGCTACTCATGCAGAAGGTTTGATTATGGAAATGATTGCTTGAAAGATGATGAGCCAATAAATGGATCACTATGCAGGCGTCAGACGGCGAACGTATGCTTTTAATATGTTTGTAAGGGGGCCGTTGTCAGGGCGTATGTTAGACGGTGTCTAGGAAGTTGGGTGATGGGAATACTCTCTTGGTCGGTTACAGACAACAGCACTTTCCTGAATGTTGTGTTTAAAGCCAGAAATGAAGAAATTTCTTCCAATCAATTTAGCGAAATGCGATTGGTACTTCCTTTTTATCAGCGTTAAAAGTTAAAGGATTTACAATTTAAGGATTGGAAATGTATTAAGATATTTTGACAGATTGGCATGGTACAGAAGTATTTGACTGTTCGGATCGTGCTTCAATTGACCAAACAGAGCAATTCATGATGCAAGGAAGGGATGTCAGGTTACTACACTCTGAATCAAATTACCTCAACATGATGTAAAAAAACTTATTCATTTTGTGTCTCTTGATAATGGTTGCGAGATTGAATGATTGTGATTTCCACTCTACACATATAGCTGGCAAATGCGGTTAGTAAATGGTCTATTTACCTTGGGAAATTTAACCAATTTTTATTTTGTCAATGAAATACTGGTAATTGACGATGCCAGGAAACCATTACTTTACAAAAAAGTCAGTTAATTGAACACATGGAAGAATATAAGCAATAGATCTGAAAGATTTTTATAAGTCATTGTCTAAAGGTTTCAATGGTGAGTATGAAAATCCTTGAGATGGGAATCATCCGAAATTAATCTGACTTAGAGCGCCTATCAGAGCATGAACAAAACAGAGGAATAATTATTCGTCCTAAAGTTACTCTTCTATGACACTCTTATGTGGTCTGAAGTAGAACTGGTCCAGCTGCGGTCTGCAATAGAACTGTGCCAGTGATGGTCTGACATAGAACTGTGCCAGCTGCGGTCTGCAATAGAACTATGCCAGCGATGGTCTGCGATAGAACTGGTCCAGCTGCGGTCTGCAATAGTACTATGCCAGCGACGGTCTGCGATAGAACTGGTCCAGTTGTGGTCTGCAATAGAGCAGTGCTAGTTGTGATCTGCAGTAGAACTGGTCCAGTTGTGGTCTGCAATAGAGCAGTGCTAGTTGTGATCTGCAGTAGAACTGTGCCAGTTGTGGTCTGAAGTAGAACTGCGTCAGTTGGGGTCACCAGTAGAACTGTAGCAGTTGTGGTCTGCAGTAGAGCTGTGGCAGTTTACAAGTGTTTACATATGTTGGAAGACAACAAAGGTCTATTGGCCCAATCTAGGATGCTTTTTGATAGCAAGAGGATTAGTTCTGAAAAGAGCTTTATGTGCTATTTTTGTTTTATAGCATCAACAAAGAGAACGGTTCAGCTATTTATCGGCGATTTATGTAGAACTTATCGAGCCGCGAATCAAATGTTTCGATTGTATTGCTGTTTACAACCTCAGCTGGAATTTTTTACCATTCTTCGACAACTCTATACGTGAAAAAATTGTACATAACGTCGAGTGAGAAACGTTTCCCAGCGATTTTGAATCAATTGTTCCTAGTCACTCCGTTCGTACCTGGAGTGAAAAGGCTAGCTCGGTCGACGTTTTTCTTGCCTAACATAATTTTCCACAGTTCGATCATGTCGCCTCTGACTAGACGTTTCTCTAGCGAATAAAGATTGAGTACACGTTGCACGTGTTCGTCCTATTTATTTCGCAGCAAAGGGATTAGTTTGGTA
This sequence comes from Gammarus roeselii, assembly GCA_016164225.1. NCBI lineage: Eukaryota > Metazoa > Arthropoda > Malacostraca > Amphipoda > Gammaridae > Gammarus > Gammarus roeselii. Next base: position 11,269 of record SDVV010000454.1, on the reverse strand, counting down.
GCTCTACGTTGAACCTTCTCTAATTTAATAACGTCTTCTCTAAACTATAGAGACCAGAATTGAACGGAATACTCGAGATGCGGTCTTACAAATGCATTGTATAACATGAGCATACTGTGTTAGTTATTGTACGAGGTAGTGCGAGACATCAAAACTAGCATTTTGTTGCCTTTCTTGGCAGCATCGTTACATTGCTTCCTACTTTTAAAGTCATTTCTAATGATGAAACCTAAATCCCACTCTTCGGTGACAGGAATGAGTTTTTTCCGGACATTGTATATTCGTGCTCAAGGTTGTAAGGAATTATGTGCATAACTTTACATTTGTCTACATAAAATTTAAATTTCCACTTTTCTGACCAATCAAAAATTCTGTTCAAGTCTAGTTGGATTAGCTGACTCTCTAATTCAGTTTGCACTGTTCCTTCTATCTTAGTATCGTCTGCAAACTTGCTAATGTTTGAGAGTACATTGCTATCGAGGTAGTTAATGAATATTCTAAAGAGAACTGTACCTAACACGGATCCTCGAGGCCCACCGCTTGTAACATTACTCCAGGAGGAAGAAGCTCCGTTAAGTATAACTCGCTGCCGTCTGTCCGTAAGCCAGCATTTTATCCAGTTGTTAAGCTGGTGTCGAATAACGATGCTGCGCAATTCACTAACTAGGCGCTTGTAGGCAACATTATCCTAAGCCTTTTGAAAGTCAAGGTAATTGATATCGATTGGAGATTTTGAGTCGGGGATTTCATTATATTCTTGAAAAAAAGTTACAGGTTCATAAGCCAGGAACGGTTGTGTCGGAAGCCATGCTGGGAGTCGCCAATCAACTTGTTTGACTGAGGTAGAACTAATTTTATCAGGTTTCAAACTTTCCATCAATTTGCTAATGACTGAGGTAAGACTAACTGGACGGTAAATTCCGGGACACTTTTTGTCCCTTTCTTAAAATTGGAGTTTTTAGAGGCCATTCGTGAGAGATTGGGTGAAAGTGTTGGCTAAATGTTCGACGATTTCGTTGTAGTCTCTTTTTGAATTCTGGGATGAACTTGGTCTGGACCTGGAGATTTTATGACTTTCAATTTATTTATGTATTTAATAACTTCGACGGGGCAAAAGTTCACTGTCTTGAAGGCTTCAATTTGCCTATCCGATATGATATCCTCAGGATTGTGATGTTCCTGATTCTCTAACGTAAATACATAACAAAAGTATTAATTAAGTAGGACCCTCATTTTGGTGTCCGTTTTTAGCTCACCAACATCTTCCTCGAGTGGACCAATTACAGATCTTGATTGGTTCTGCTCGAAATATAACTAAAAAATGCTTTTGGATTGGTTTTGGCATTGACGTCAATTTCATTTTCATAATCTTTCTTCTTACGTTTTTGGACCCTTTTTAGATCTCTTCTGCTGATGTTGTATTCATTCTTTGCTGCGCCGTCATGTGGATGTTTTTGTTTTATCTAGGGTTTTGCTTTCTTTCGTGACTGAAAGAGCTGCAATTCTCTTTTCTAGTACTTAGGCTGATTGACTGCTTTCGCCTGTTAATGTTAAGCGATTGATTGACAACTTCTCCGAGGGGTTATATTCGCTGACTTCATTTGCTCTCTGAAGTTATCGAAGTAATCTTATCTAGGTGTAGGAACTTTTTCGCAGTTTGTTGACGTTTTCAACTCAAGCTCTATCAAAAAACGATACAATTGTGGTCGCTACTTCTGAGTGGTTCGCCCACTTTGACGTTCGTGACATGAGGGTCGCTTGCACTAAATAGGTGTTCAAGAATATTGTTACCTCCTGTAGGCTTCTTCACTATTTGGGTCACGTACTTAACGTCTGCAAAATCAATCAGACGTTGGCCGGTGGCAGGGCATTTGTCTGCTTCTCAATCAATGTAAGGGATGTTGAGGTTTCCAAGCACAATGCTGTGTTATGTTGTGACGACATCGACAAGGGTGTTGTAAAGATCTATTTCATCTGCAACCTTGCTTTTTGGAGGACGATTGACGAAGGTGATTTGCCATTTTATATGTTTACCGACTACTTGGATTGATACTATGTCGTGTCTGCTGTTTGGAATAGTGACGTCTACTATTTGCAGAGAGTTTTTCACGAGAAACCACACTCCTTCGCCTTCTCAGCCTTGTCTATCTCTGTGTGAATTAGACTAAAAAATGTCTGTTGCTCAATTTCACCCACGATTCGGTGATTGCTCGATATTTTCTTTCATTGCAAGGATATATAGTTCTTCGATTTTGTCTCGGAGACTTTTAGCGTTCACATAGTAACGTTTGAGAGTACCGTTGGTCACATTTACTTGATTTTCTCCACTTGTACCGCTTCCACTTTGAGTTGTCGTGTCGGAGCCAAACTCTTGTTTTCGTTTACACGGATTGTACTAGCGGAGCTGTGACTACTGCCTCTAGTCGGATTGGATTGATGACAGGAAATTTTTAGCTAATACCTGCGTTAATGTGGGAGCCGTTGGGTGATTTTGTCGGGCATTGCTCTCGGAGTTCAGGGTTGGATATCGAGTAAGTTTTTTGACTCATTTTCAGTGATGTTTTCAATCATAGGGTATCTAGCCCATACGAGTTTATGCGAGCCTTGTTGGTGATTCTATTAAAATTATAGTACTTTGGGTAGATCATCGTTTCCCAATGATCAGATAATGGGATTTTCTGTGCGTTGCAGAAAGTTGCTAGGCGATTGTCAATAGAAATCATCTTGCTTAACTTGTGTCTGCTTTGGTTTGGATGAGCAGGATGTCTGTGACATGGATATTTGTGTGTGAATCTTTGATATTAATTAGCATGGTTTCATAACTTTTCCATTTCAATTCTGTCTGCGACACGTCCTTAGCTTCAACTTGTAGTTTAATTCGTTTAGAAGAATGAAATTGTCATCACCAATCACAATATGTTTCTCTGTATTCTGAGAGCCCATTTCATAGGGCAATACATCAAATCGGTTACGTGTGTTGGGTCGGTTGTGGTGAGATTGTGACCCAACGTGTGTTGCATTATCACAGAGTGGCTGCCTCCTGCTCACAACAGTTGTATAGAGTGCCTCGCTATCCTTGTTTGAGTTTTCTATCGATTTGATGTGGTTGTTCGTTTCTGCGTCTCGAGCTGGAAGCTTCTTGACCTGTTCGGAGGCTAGGTGCACTTGAAGTTCTTTCACTTGATTTAGGGTGGCCTCAGTAGTTTCTTTGACTGCTGCTTATTGGCTGCTTATCAGATTTTTAAATTCGTGGGATTGTTTCAGCTAGTTTTCTAATTTTAATTCAACCGCAAGCAAATGGGGTTCCGGGTCGACTGTCTCTGTTCTGGATGAGCCATTGGAGAAGATTATCTCTGTTCTGGATGAGCTATTGAATGCATGACTGAGTTGTACTTTCAGTTGTTTATTTGTCTTTGCCAGTTGCCAAAATATACAAAACTTACATCCCTCATTCGAGGGACTCCTGTGCAAATTTCAGGCAGTGCTAGAAGAACTATCGCAAAACATAAGTTTGGAGGCATACGATTGGTGGCAAATGCAACATTCTCGCTTAACATGAACCACTATGGACTGGTAGGGCAAAGCCAATTTTCCACCGCTGGTGGCCGCCAGCAACAACCCAGATGTACCCGCGTGAAATTATATATATGTGTATATAAATGACAGTCTTGTTTTGACTGATCAGGGCATCAGCTGGGTAAATGTTCAAAAATATAACCGGCATAAATCACGCACAAATTTAATTTTGAAAGCACTCTAAGTCCGCTTATAAGATCATAAAATATCATAAAAAGTTGTGAATACAAGTAACAACTTAGCAAGCAATGTTGAAAAACATGAATAAGAGCTCATCGACTTATAAGAATGCAAACTAAAGAAACTAACCTGTCAAAACTTAAGAACAATACGCAAAGAAATAATCTATTGAGCACCTGTGCGCGAGATTTGATTAGAGTGCCAAGGCTTTCTAGTGCACTGGAGTCAATGTCCATGTGGCACCGTTCCTGATGTACCCAGGCTCATGACCACGAAAAAGAGATCATCACATCACAATGATCCTAAGCGCTAGACTGAAAATGAAGTCAGAGTTGCTCACTTGTGGGATTTATTCTTGATAATCGTATCAACACAAGAGTACAGCATTTTCTTCTGGTAGGTTTCAAATAGCACTTGAAAGGCCTATTAGAACGCACTCTTCTCGGGCACTATGATCAAAATATGCTATCTAAATGCACAATACTATTTCCCGAGTGCGCATCCTTGAGTTCATTCAAGTGCAAACACAACGAAACTTTGGAAAAAATATGAGCTGGTGAGCAGGGAACGCGATGAACTGGTGAGCTGGGGAAGCGTTGAACTGACGTGTAGCGAACGCGGTGAACTGGCATGTAACGAGCGCGATGAACTGGCGTGTAGCAAGCGCGATGAGCGTGTAGGGAAGAACTGTTTTAGAGGTGTAATCTTCCACGTGGAGTGAGGCACTGACCGCATTGCTTTGGTATATGTCTTAATGAAGCGCGGACCACAGGCTGCGGTTAGCTCGCTTCGCGACTGTAGAGGGTAAGGAAGTGCGGAGGTAGGCCAGGGAGCGAAATTCCTCCCTTACACTGTTTGAATAAAGTGGGCCTGTTGTGGTCTGCAGTAGAACTGTACCAGTTGGGGTCTGCGATAGAACTGTGAAAGTTGTTGTCTCCAGAATTACTTCTCCTGCCTGTTTTGGTAGGCTGCATATCTGTGCCCATGTGGCCCGCTCAGAGTTGATATTGTATTAAGTTGATCAAGTTGCGACGAAGATTTGACTCCGAAAAGTATATAAAAAATAACCAAAAGATTACATACTTTTCCTCCAGTTGGTGGCAATATGACAAAAACATTCTTCGTGATGGGAAATTTTTTATGCTCAATTTTACTCATAGACGCAGCGGTACAATAATGCAACGAAATTTCGGTGAACAATCATCTAATTATATACAGACACGGAGACTTTATGGGGAGTAAAATTAATTTTAGATCATTTTCTAGCATGAAAGGTACGAAACTGTGGAGTCCATATCTCCTGATCATCAAAATTTTGCCTGGATGTTCTATAATCGTTGGGGTAAAATTTTGCGTAATTGTTACACCCGTGAACACATGAAAAAAAGACAAACTTCGGCGTCTATGTTAGCATCATTCAGTCTTGCTTCCGTCTCGCCGGCGGCGATAGGAACCTTGAAATGCTCTTGCTATCTTGGTAGTAGAATTTTGTTTTACTTCTTCTCGAATCCATACTACAGTTCGACTGCGGCAACGTTGGGGCATAGCCATAGAAAAATACTCATGATCAGAGATGCCGCGGCGAAAATAGTAAAAGTAGAAAAGGTTGAACTGTAAAGGCTACTCCACTGATGGTTCTGGGTCCCCATACGACGGATTCTGTGCAAAGTTCGATGCAAATCCGTCAAGAAACAATTATCGCAGTACGGCTAGTCCAAACAAGCAGGGCAACAAACGTCTTTTGCCTGGCTCTAGTAGGGCTTTCGTAGGATGGTAGCATAAATAGTTAATAGATTACAACAGTATCTATGTTGGTTTGATCATATCAAGAGTGGTTATTGTGTGTCTGTCGATTCAACAGTAAATGAAAGAAGTCAGTTCATGCAGTATATAGTTTTATTCGTTCGATATTCTTCAGTTTCATTCATTCGCTTAGTGGATACAAGGTCATGATTCCAGCTTCAACTATAATTATTTCTTAACAATTTTTGTTTCTCTGCAGGCAAAAGCGGCACAGCGGCCACCGTCACCTTCGCCGCCATGACGCCGGTGGCGCTGCTGCTGCTGCTACTGGCATTCGACCCTAGAGGGTGCTGATATTAATAATATTATGAATTGCAATGAATTTATAATATTGTGTTGCCCCATTTCAGTGTGCATATTTAAAACTAAAATCCTTAACTGATAAAAAAGCGACGAATAAATAATTGATTGAAAAATGGTTGGGGCTAAATGAATTCAATACTTTTATTAGAGTATAGTTTACATATGAGTTAATACAATGATTTTCTAAGCTAAATCGAACCCAGTGGCTTCTCTTATTAATTGCAAATATGGTGAATCCATTAGTTACGTGTGGAAGTAATGAAATCATGAGGAAATGAGAGTAAATCAACTTTAGAAGAGGCATCTTAAGGTTACGTTTGCAGCAATTAATTGAACATGCAATGAAATGTGTGGAAAAGAACATGGGAATTATCTGTTGGAGCACTTGATTTCGGAAATCAGTGATAGTTTGTGACTTGATCATAAAACATAGTAGAGAAGCTTTGAACATCGTGTATTGGAATTGGTCACGTATCGTGGTGATATTGGTGATTAGTGATAGGATTTGGTGATTGTTGCTCACATATTTTTTAGCGAATGTTGTTGTATTAAGTGAGGGCAATGATATTGTCAACTTGTAACCTCCAAGATGTTAGTTGTAATACTTTGGAGGGATCCTTTCAGAAGCAGCCCTGGTCTCACGTCCCGGAGAAACACTGTTATTTGACTTAGGCTAATTGTTTCACTTACAGCAGTTTCAGTCGTGAATGTGTTAGGTCAGCAAAACACGCGGCCATCAGTTTCGTCTTTTTTATGAGAAATCAAATAATTCTAGAATTTTCTGTAACATATCATTATAACAATGCATCACTCATAAACAGGGAGATACATACATACCTTTTCATAAATATCTCTATAACATGTTAATTGCAATATCAAATTTCTAGCACAGAGACAGTCTGACTTTCCTCACGACAGTCTTACATTGTCAGCGACCGATAGGAAGGCGTGCGTGGGAAATATTTGCGTGAACTTTTTATGCTGCTGATACTGCTCTACCGCTTGGGATGCAAGATCTAATGCAGAGTGTACGCTTCCCGAATGTTCTTGGTCGATTCTGACTGGGTGAGCGTGTATGCTGCACTGTCAGGTGGCCAGAACTGGGACCTTCTGTTTTGCACAAAGCATCCCTCACCACACAGCTCTCCACACCGAACGGTGCTGCTCAGACCAAAGCATCCCTCACCCAACAGCTCTCCACACCGAACGATACTACTCAGACCAAAGCCTCCCTCACCACATAGCGCTTCACACCGAACGGTGATCCTCACACATACAGTACTGGAAAAATTATTATGGATTTTTGAGATTTCCGGTATTTTTACATAAGAAGGTGAAATAAACACAATTTATGTAATGATAGATGATTTATTTCGTATTATTTATGC
>SDVV010000453.1:0-31834 GCA_016164225.1 Gammarus roeselii | reverse complement strand
GTGCCATTTAAGTGTCAGTTATGGCCAAAAGTAGCCGTTATCTCAACCCATTTCCTGCTACCAATGCTAGTAGTCTTTCTTGCTACCGTCGCAGTTGTGTTTTTTTGGGTCAGTATTAGCCAAATGTCGCTGTTATCTGAACACTAATCAAGTTACCATTGTTAGTAGCGTTTATAGCATGCGCCGCACTTGTATGGTTTTGAATGTCTGTTATGACAAAAAGGCGCTGTTATCTTAACTTTTCATGTTACCATTGTTAGTAGTCTCTCTAGCACACGTCGAACTAGCCAAATATCGCTGTTGTCTTAACAAGTATCATGTTACCATTGTTAATAGTGTTCATTACACCCACCACACTTGTATAGTTTTAAATGTCTGTTATAGCCAACGTCACTGTTATCGTAACACTTTTCGTGATACCATTCTTAGTAGTCTTGCTAGCACCCGTCGCACTTTTGTTGACCCAAGTGTGAGTTTCACCCAAAAGTCGCTGGCATCCTAACATTGCTTTGATACCATTGCAAGTAGTCCATCCAGCATCCACTGAACTAGTGTACTATTAAACGTCAGTTATGGTCAAAAGTTGCTGCTACCGTAATACTTTTTGTTACCATTTTTAGTAGTCTTTCTAGCACCCGTCGCACTTGTGTCAATTTTAGTGTCAGTTCTAGCCAAATATCGCTGTTATCTGAACACGTTTCATGTTGACATTGTTGGCAGTGTTTATAGCACCAGCCGAACATGTATGATTTTGGTGTCCGTTAAGGCCAAAAAAAGCTGTTATCTGCTGACTTTTCATGTAATTATTGTAGGTTGTCTTCCCAGCACCCAATGGTACCAAGTGTGCTTATAGGTATCAGTTATGGTCTTAAGTAGCTGTTATCTGAACACTTTGCATGTTACCGTTGATGATAGTCTTTCTAGCACACAGTGCAGTTGCATTGATAAAAGTGTCAGTTTGGACAGAAGTCACCGTTATCTGCACACTTTTGATGTTATCATTGAAACTAGTCCCTCCAGTATCTGGAGCATCTGTTTGCTTCTAGACGTCAGTTTCAACCAAAAGTCGCTGTTACCATAACACTTTTCGTGTTACCATTGTTAGTAGTCTTATCAGCATCCGTCACATTTGTGTTGATTTAAGTGTCAGTTTTGGCCAAATGTCGCTGTGATCTGAACACTTTTCCTGTCATCATTGTTAGTAGTGCGTATAGCACCCGCCGCACTTGTATAGTTTTAAACACCAGTTATGGCCAAAAGTCGCTGCTATTTTAACACTTCTCATGTTACCAGAATTAGTAGTCTTTCTCTCCCCCGCGCACTTGTTTTGATTTAAATGTCAGTTTTAGCTAAATGTCGCTGTTATCTGAACACTTTTTATGTTGCCATTGTTAGTAGTGTTTATAGACCCCGTCGCCCTTGTATGGTTTTAAATGTCAGTTATAGGTAACAGTTGCGGATATCTTAACACTTATCATGATACCATTGATAGTAGATTTTCTATCACCCGTCGCACTTGTGTTGTTTTAGGTGTTAGTTTTAGCCAGAAGTCGCTGTTATCGGAACACTTTTCTTGTTACCATTGTTAGTAGTGTTTAGAGCAGCCAGCGTACTTGTATGGTTTTACATGTCAGTTATGACCATAGGTCGCTGTTTTCTGAACCATTTTAATGTTACCATTGTTAGTAGTATTTCAAGCACCCTGCGCACGTGTGTTGCTACAAGTGCTCAGTTCTGACGAAAAGTCGCTGTTATATGAACACTCTTCAGGTTACCATTGTAAGTAGTGCTTAAAGCACCCACCGCACTTGTATGGCTTTAGGTGTCCGTTATGACTACAAGTGTCGGTTATCTGCTAACTTGTCTTGTTACCATTGTAAGTAGCCTTTCCAGCTCCCGCAGCTCATGTGTGTTTTGAACGTCAGTTTTGGTCAAAAGTCGCTGTTACCTTATAAATTTTCATGTTACTATTGTTAATAGTCTTTCTAGCACCCGTTGCATTTGTGTTGATTTAGGTGTCACTTTTGACCATAAGTCGCTGTTATCTTAACACTTTTTGTTACCAGTGGAAGATGTCTTTCCAGCACCCGCCGCACTTGTGCTTTCAAGTGACAGTTTTGGTCAAAATCGCTTTGATCATAACACTTTTCGTTCTACGTTTTTAAGTTGCTTTCCCAGCACCCACCGCACTTGTGTGCTTATAAGTGTCAGTTATGTGGACAACTTTCCCGTTACACTTGTTTGTAGTGTTTACAGCCCTCACCGCACTCCTGTGGTTATATATGTCAGTTAGGGTCACAAATAGCTGTTATCTGCACACTTTTCATGTTCCCATTAGAAGTATTCTTTTCAGCACCCGTCGTACTTGTGTGCCTCTATGTGTCAGTTATAGCCATAAGACGCAGTTATCCTAACACATTTTCTGTTACCATTGTTTGTGGCCCTTTTTAGAACCCGACGCACTTGTTATGCTTTAAGTGTTAGTTTTGGCCAGGTGTTGCTTTCCTTTTAATACTTTTCATGATACCACTGATAGTAGTCTTTCTATCCCCCTTCGCACTTGTAATGCTTTAAGTGTCAGTTCATACAGGAGTCGCTGGTATGGTAATACTTCTCAAGTTTCCATTGTTAGTAGTCTTTCTAGCACCCGCCGCACTTGTGTTGATTAAAATGTCAGTTCGGGTAAAAGTCGCTGTTATCATAACACTTTTCATGTTACTATTGTTAGTTGTCTCTCTAGCACCGTCGCACCAGTGTTTAGTAAGGTGTCAGTTTTGGTCAAAAGTAGCTATTATTTGCACACTTTTCAAGTTCTCATCGTTAATAGTCCCCCTAGCACCCACTGCACATGTGTGCCATTTAAGTGTCAGTTATGGCGAGAAGTAGCTGTTATCTCAACCCATTTCCTGCTACCAATGCTAGTAGTCTTTCTTGCTACCGTCGCACTTGTGTTGCTTGTGGGTCAGTTTTAGCCAAATGTCGCTGTTATCTTAACACTTATCAAGTCACCATTGTTAGTAGCGTTTATAACATCCGCCGCACTTGTATGGTTTTGAATGTCTGTTATGACAAAAAGGCGCTGTTATCTGAACTTTTCATGTTACCATTGTTAGTAGTCTTTCTAGCACCCGTCGAATAGCCAAATTTCGCTGTTATCTTAACACGTTTCATGTTACCATTGTTAGCAGTGTTTATTACACCCGCCACACTTGTATAGTTTTAAATGTCTGTTATAGTCATAGTCACTGTTATCTTAAGACCTTTCGTGATACCATTCTTAGTAGTCTTGCTAGCACCCGTTGCACTCGTGTTAACCTAAGTGTGAGTTTCAGCCAAAAGTTGCTGTCATCCTAACATTTTTTTGTTACCATTGCAAGTAGTCTATCCAGCATCCGCTTCACTTGTGTGCTTATAAACGTCAGTTATGGTCAAAAGTTGCTGCTACCGCAATACTTTTTGTTATCATTTTTAGTAGTCTTTCTAGCACCCGTCGCACTTGTGTCCATTTTAGTGTCAGTTCTAGCGAAATATCGCTGTTATTTGAACACGTTTCATGTTGTCATTGTTGGCAGTGTTTATAGCACCAGCCGCACTTCTTTGTGGTTTTTGGTGCCCGTTATGGCCAAAAAAAGGTGTTATCTGCAAACTTTTCATGTAACCATTGTTGGTTGTCTTTCCAGCACCCACCGCACATGTGTGCTTTTAAGTGTCAGTTATGGTCTTAAGTCGCTGTTATCTGATAACTTTGCGTGTTACGTTGATGATTTAGCACACAGTGCAGTTGCATTAATTAAAGTGTCAGTTTTGGACAGAAGTCGCCGTAATCTGCACACTTTTCATGTAACCATTGGAAGTAGTCTCTACAGTATCCGAAGCAAAGGTTTGCTTTTAGACGTCAGTTTTGGCCAAAAGTCGCTGTTACCATAGCACCTTTCATGTTACCATTGTTAGTAGTCTTTTCAGCATCCGTCGCATTTGTTTAGGATTACGTGTCAGTTTTGGCCAAATGTCGCTGTTATCTGAACACTTTTCCTGTCATCATTGTTAGTAGTGCGTATAACACCCGCCGCACTTGTATAGTTTTACACGTCAGTTATGGTCAAAAGTCGCTGCTATCTTAACACTTCTCATGTTACCAGAATTAGTAGTCTCTCTCTCCCCCGCGCACTTGTTTTGATTTAAATGTCAGTTTTAGCTAAATGTCGCTGTTATCTGAACACTTTTCATGTTGCCATTGTTAGTAGTGTTTATAGCCCCCGTCGCCTTGTATGGTTTGAATGTCAGTTATGAGTAAAAGTTGCGGATATCTTAACACTTATCATGATACCATTGATAGTAGCCTTTCTATCACCCGTCGCACCTGTGTTGTTTTAGGTGTTATTTTTGGCCAGAAGTCGCTTTTATCGGAACACTTTTCGTGTAACCATTGTTAGTAGTGTTTATAGCATCCGGCGTACATGTATGGTTTTACATGTAAGTTATGACCATAGGTCGCTGTTTTCTGATTTTTTTTCATGTTACCATTGTTAGTAGTATTTATAGCACCCTTCGCACGTGTGTTGCTACAAGTGCTCAGTTTTGACGAAAAGTTGCTGTTATATGAACACTTTTCAGGTTACCATTGTAAGTAGTGCTTAAAGCACCCACCACACTTGTATGGCTTTAGGTGTCTGTTATGGCTACAAGTGTCGGTTATCTGCTAACTTGTCTTGTTACCATTGTAAGTAGCCTTTCCAGCTCCCGCAGCCCATGTGTGTTTTGAACGCCAGTTTTGGTCAAAAGTCGCTTTTACCATGAAAAATGTTCATGTTACTATTGTTAATAGTCCTTCTAGCACCCGTCGCATTTGAGTTGATTTAGGTGTCACTTTCGACCATAAGTCGCCGTTATCTTAACACTTTTTGTTACCAGTGAAAGAAGTCTTTCCAGCACCCGCCGCACTTGTGCTTTCAAGTGACAGTTATGGTCAAAATCGCTTTAATCATAACACTTTTCGTTTTACGTTTTTTAAGTTGTCTTCCCAGCACCCACCGCACTTGTGTGCTTATAAGTGTCAGTTGTGTGGACATCTTTCCTGTTACACTTGTTTGTAGTGTTTACAGCCCTCACCGCACTCCTGTGGTTATATATGTCAGTTAGGGTCACAAATAGCTGTTATCTGCACACTTTTCATGTTCCCATTGGAAGTATTCTTTCCAGCACCCGTCGTACTTGTGTGCCTTTATGTGTCAGTTATAGCCAAAAGACGCAGTTACCCTAACACTTTTCTGTTACCATTGTTTGTAGCCTTTTTAGCACCCGACGCACTTGTTATGCTATAAGTGTTAGTTTTGGCCATGTGTCGCTTTTATCTTAACATTTTCATGATACCAGTGATAGCAGTCTTTCTATCACCCGTCGCACTTGGGTTGCTATAAGTGTCAGTTTATACAAGAGTCGCTGGTATGATAATACTTCTCAAGTTTCCATTGTTAGTAGTCTTTCTAGCACCCGCCGCACTTGTGTTGATTAAAATATCAGTTCGGGTAAAAGTCGCCGTTATCTGAATACTTTTCATGTTATCATTATTTGTAGTAATTGTAGCACCCGCCGCACTTGTGTGATTTTAAGTGTGAGTTATGGTCAGAAATAGCTGTTTTTCTACACTATATTTGCTTAACTATTGTAAGTTGCCTTCCCAGCACCCAATGCACTTGTGTGCTTTTAAGTGTCAGTTATGACTTAAGTCGCTGTTGTCTGAACATTTTCATTATACCATTGATAGTAGTCTTTCTATCACTAATAGCACTTGTGTTGCTTCAGGTGTCCGTTATGACCAAAAAAAGCTAGTATCTGCAAACTTTTCTTGTTATCATTGTAAGTTGTCTACATAGAACCCGCTGCACTTGTGCGCCTTCAAGTGTCATTTATGACTAAAAGTCGCTGTTATCCTCACACTTATCCTGTTACCATTGTTAGTAGTCTTGCTAGCAATAGTCGCACTCGTGATAATTTAGGTGTCAGATTTGGTCAAAAGTCGATGTTATCTTAAAACGTTTTGTGTTACCATTGTAAATAGTTTTTCCAGCACCCGCCGCACTTGTGCTTTTAAGTGTCAGTCTTAGCCAGAGGTCGCCTCCACCCTACTACTTTTATTAATATCATTGTTAGTAGTCTTTCTATCACTCGTCGCACATGTGTTGATTAAGGTGTCAGCTTTGGTCAACAGTCGCTGTTATCTGATTACTTTCTATGTAACCATTGTCAGTAGTGTTAATAGCACCCACCGCGCTTGTGTGGTTTTAAGTGTCAGTATTGGCCAAAAATAGCTGTTATCTGCACACTTTTCATGTTACCATTGTTTGTGGTCTAACCAGCACCCACCGCACTTGTGTGCTTTAATGTGTCAGTTATGGGCAAGTTCGCTGTTTTGCTAGCACCCGTCGCACTTGTGTAGCTTTAAGTGTCATTTTACTAAAATTTCACTGTTATCTGAACACTTTTCCTGTTACCATTGTTAGTAGTGCTTATAGCACCCGCCGCACTTGTATAGTTTTTAACGTCAGTTATGGTCAAAAGTCACTGCTATCATAAAAAATTTCATGTTACCAGAGTTAGTAGTCACCCGTCGTACTTGTTTTGCTTTAGGTGTAAGTTATAGTTAAATGTCGCTGTTATCTGAACACTTTTCATGGAACCATTGTTAGTAGTGTTTATAGCAACCGGCGCAGTTGTATGGTTTCAAATGTCAGTTATGACTATAGATTGCTATTATACTAACACTTTTATTGTTGCCATTGTTAGTAGTCTTTCAAGCACTCGTCGCACTAGTGATGCTTCACGTGTTAGTTTGAGAAAAAAGTTCGCTGTTATCTGAACTATTTTCATGTTGCCGTTGTTAGTAGTCTTTATAGCACCCGGCGCACTTGTATGCTTTAAATGCCAGGTATGATTATTAGCCGCTGATATCTAAACCCTTTTCATGTTACCATTGTTAGTAGTGTTTATATCAGCTGGCGTACTTGTATAGTTTCAAAGTTCAGTCATGCCCATAAGTCGATATCATCTTAATTTTTTTCCGGTTACCATTGTTAGTAGTATTTCTAGCACCCGTCGCACTTCGGTTGCTTTATGGAGTGAGTTTTGGCCAAAAGTCGTAGTTATCTGAACACTTTTCATCTTAACATTGTTAGTAGTGTTTATAGCACCCGCCGCATTTGTGTTGCTTTAAGAGCTCAGTTATGACCAAAAGTTGTGGTTATCTGAACACTTTTCATGTCACTATTGTTTGTAGTGTTTATAGCTCCCACAACACTTTTTTTTCTTTAGGTGTCAGTTATAGTTAAATGTCGCTGTTATCTGAACACTTTTAATGTTATTATTGTTGGTAATTTGTATAGCAACCGCCGCACTTGTATGGTTTTAAATGTCAGTTGTAGCCAAAATTCGCTGCTATCTCCACACTTTTCATGTTACTATTGTTAATAGTCTTTCTAGGGACCGTCGCACTTGTGTTGATTTAGGTGTTAGTTATGACCAAAAGTCGCTGTTATTTTAACACTTTTGTTACCATTGTAAGTAATATTTCCAGCACCCACCGCACTTGTGCTTTCAAGTGTCAGTTTTGGTCAAAATCGCAGTTATCTTAACACTTTTCGTGTTACCATTGTAAATTGTCTTCCCTGCACCCACCGCACTTGAGTTGTTTTTAGTGTCAAGTACGGCCTAAGTCGCTGTTATCTGAACATTTTTCCTGTTACAGTTGTTTATAGTGTTCACGGTCCTCTCCGCACTCTTGTGGTTTTTTGTGTCAGTTATGGCCAAAAATAGCTGTTATGGGCACACTTTTTATGTTACCAGTGTGTGTGGTCTTTCCAGAACCCGTTGCACTCGTGTGCCTTTATGTGTCAGTTATGGCCGCAAGTCGCTGTTATCCTAACATTTTTCCTGTTACCATTGTCAGTAGTGTTAATAGCACCCGGCGCACCTGTACGGTTTTAGATGTCAGTTATAGCTAAAAAATGCTGTTATCTTAACACCTTGCATGATACCACAGATGGTAGTCTTACTATCACTCGTTGCACTTGTGTTGCTGTAAAAGTTCGTTTGAACAAGAGTCGCTGAAATCTTACCACTTCTCAAGTTACCATTGTTAGTAGTCTTTCTAGCACCTGTCGCACTTGTGTTTATTAAGGTGTCAGTTTGGGTCATAAGTCGCTGTTATCTGATTACTTTTCATGTTACTATTATAAGTAGTGTTTATAGCACCCGCCGCACTTGTGTAGTTTTTTGTGTCAGTTATGGCCATAATAGCTATTTTCTGCACACTTTTCGTGTCACCATTGTGAGTTGCCTACCCAGCACTCAATGCACCAGTGTGCTTTAAAGTGTCACGTATGATCAAAATTGCTGTTATTTGAACATTCTGTCTGTTACCGTTGTTTGTAGTGTTTATTGCCCTCTCCGCACTACTGTGGTTTTGTGTGTCTGTTATGGCTAAAAGTAGCTGTTATCTGCAAACATCTCATCTTCCCACTTTAAGTAGTCTTACCAGCACCCGCCGCACTTGTGTGCCTTTGAGTGTCAGTTGTGACCAAAAGTCGCGTTATTCAAATACTTTTCATATTACCATTGTTAGTAGTCTTTCTAGCACATGTGTCACTTGTGTTGCTTCAGCTGTCAGTTATGACTATAAGTCGCTGTTATCAGAATCTTTTTATGTTACAATTGTGTGCAGTATTATTAGCAACTGGTCATTCGTATGGTTTTAAGTGTCCGTTATGACCAAAAATTGCTGTTATCTGCGCACTTTTCATGTTACCATTGCAAGTAGTCTTTCTAACATCCGCCGCACTTGTGTGCTATTGAGCGTCAGTTATGGTCAAAAGTCGCTGTTACCTCAACACTTTTCTTGTTACCATTCTAAGTAGTCTTTCTTGTACTGGTCGCACTTGATTGCTTATGAGTTTCAGTTATATCCAGAAGTCGCATTTTCTGTAAACTTTTCCTTATACCTTGGTAGTAGTCTTTCTAGTATCCGTCACACTTGGTATGCTTCAAGTCTCATTTAGAGCCAAATGTCGCTGTTATCCAAACAATTTTCTTATTACCAATGGGTGTTGTTTTATAGCACCCGGCGCACTTGCACGGTTTCAAATGTCAGTTCTAGCCAAAAGTCACTGTTATCGTAACACTTTTCATGTTTCTATGGTTAGTTGTCTCTCTAGCACCGTCGCACCAGTGTTTATTAAGGTGTTAGTTTTGGTCAAAAGTAGCTGTTATCTGCACACTTTTCAAGTTCTCATCGTCAATAGTCCCCCTTGCACCCACTGCACATGTGTGCCATTTAAGTGTCAGTTATGGCCAGAAGTAGCTGTTATCTCAACCCATTTCCTGCTACCAATGCTTGTAGTCTTTCTTGCTACCGTCGTACTTTTGTTGCTTGTGGGTCCGTTTTAGCCAAATGTCGCTGTTATCTGAACACTTATCAAGTCACCATTGTTAGTAGCGTTTATAGCCTCCGCCGCACTTGTATGGTTTTGAATGCCTGTTATGACAAAAAGGCGCTGTTATCTTAACTTTTCATGTTACCATTGTTAGTAGTCTTTCTAGCACCCGTCGAACTAGCCAAATATCGCTTTTATCTTATCACGTTTCATGTTACCATTGTTAGTTGTGTTTATTAAACCCGCCGGACTTGTATAGTTTTAAATGTCTGTTATAGTCAAAGTCACTGTTATCTTAAGATTTTTCGTGATACCATTCTTAGTAGTCTTGCTAGCACCCGTTGAACTTGTGTTGACCTAAGTGTGAGTTTCAGCCAAAAGTCTCTGTCATCCTGACATTTTTTTGTTACCATTGCAAGTAGTCTATCCAGCATCAGCTGCACTTGTGTGCTTATAAACGTCAGTTATGGTCAAAAGTTGCTGCTACCGTAATACTTTTTGTTAGCATTTTTAGTAGTCTTTCTAGCACCCGTCGCACTTGGGTCCATTTTAGTGTCAGTTCTAGACAAATATCTCTGTTATCTGAACACGTTTCATGTTGACATTGTTATCAGTGTTTATAGCACCAGTCGCACTTGTATGGTTTTGGTGTCCGTTATGCCAAAAAAAAGGTGTTATCTGCAAACTTTTCATGTAACCATTGTTGGTTGTCTTTCCAGCACCCACCGCACATGTGTGCTTTTAGGTGTCAGTTATGGTCTTGAGTCGCTGTAATCTGCACACTTTTCATGTAACCATTGGAAGTAGTCTCTCCAGTATCCAAAGCATCTGTTTGTTTTTAGACGTCAGTTCTGGCCAAAAGTCGCTGTTACCATAACACCTTTCATGTTACCATTGTTAGTATTCTTTTCAGCATCCGTCGCATTTGTTTTGATTCAAGTGTCAGTTTTGGCCGAATGTCGCTGTTATCTGATCACTTTTCCTGATACCATTTTTAGTAGTGCGTATAGCACCCGCCGCACTTGTATAGTTTTACACGTCAGTTATGGTCAAAAGTCGAAGCTATCTTAACACTTCTCATGTTACCAGAATAATATTATAACAACTAAAACAACTTAAACAACTAAACAACTATAACAACTAAAACAACTATAACAACTAAAACAACTGAAAACAACTAAATCAACTGAAACAACTATAACATCTACATTAGCTTATACAACTACAACAACTGAAACAGCTAATACAACTAAAACAACTAGAACAACTAAAACAACTGAAACAACTAAAACAACTAAAACAACTAGAACAACTAAACACCTACAATCACTAAAACACCCATAACAACTAGAACAACTATAACACCTAAAACAACTTAATCACCTATAACAACTAGAACACATAAAACAACTAGAACACTTATTACAACTAAAACAATTAAAACATCTGGAACAACTAAACACATAAAACCACTAAAACACCTAAAACCACTAAAACAACTAAAATACCTAGAACAACTCAACAACTAAAAACACCTACAACAACTAGAACAAATAAAACAACTAAAACAACTATAACAACTAAAACAACTAAAACAACTGAAACACCTTAAACAACTAAAACACATATAACAACTATAACACCTCGAACAACTAAAACACCCATAACAACTAAAACAACTAAAACAACTATAACAACTAAAACAACTAAAACAACTAGAACAACTAGAACAACTAAAACAACTAAAACAACCAAACACCTAGAACAACTAAAACACCTATAACAACTAGAACAACTATAACACTTGAAACAACTTTAACACCTATAACAACTAGAACACATATAACAACTATATCACTTATAACAACTGAAACAACTAAAACAACTAGATCAACTGAACACCTAAAAAAACTAAATACCTAAATCCATTAAAACAACTAAAACAACTAAAACACCTAGAACAACCCAAACAACTAAAAACACCTACAACAACTAGCACAAATAAAACAACTAAAACCACTATAACAACTGAAACAACTGAAGCAACTAAACACCTGCAACAACTATAACACATAAAACAACTAGAACACCTCGAACAACTAAACACCTATAACAAATAAAACAACTAAACAACTAAATCAACTAAATCACCTCTAACAACTAAACCACCTAAAACAACAAAAAACAACTAAAACAACTATAACAACTATAACAACTAAACAACTATAACATCAGAAACAACTAAACAGCTAATACAACTACAAGAACTAAAACAACTAAAACAACAAAATAACTAAAACAACTAAAATAACTATAACAACTAAAACAACTGGAACAACTAAAACAACCAAAACAACTATAAACAAGTAAAACAACTAAAACAACTATAACAACTAAAACAACTAAAACAACTAGAACAACTAAACAACTAAAACAACTAAAACAACTAAAACAACTATAACAATTAAACAACTAAATTAGCTAAAACAACTACAACAACTGAAACAACTAATACAACTAAAACAACTTAACACTAGAACAACGAAAACAACTAAAACAACTAAAACCACCATAACAACTATAACAACTTAACAACGAAAATAACTGAAACACTTTAAACAACTAAAACACATAAACAACTACAACACCTAAAGTACTAGAACACCTATAACAACCAAAACACCTAAAAAAAAAAACATTTATAACAACTAAAACAACTAAAACACCTAAAACAACTATAACACCTAAACAACTAAACATCTAGAACAACTAAAACAACTAAAACAACTACAACAACTAAAACAACTGAAACAACTAGACAACTAGAACAACTGAAACAACTAGAACAACCAAAACAACTGAAACAACTACAACAAATAAAACAACTAAAACAACTAAAACAGCTAGAACAACTGAAACAACTGAAACAACTGAAATAACTATAACAACTATAACAACTAAAACGACTAGAACAACTAAAACAACTATAACAACTATAACAACTAAAACAACTTAAACAACTAAACAACTACAACAACTAAAACAACTATAACAACTAAAACACCAAAAAACAACTAGAACACATTAAACAATTAGAACACCTCGAACAACTGAAACACCTATATCAAATGAAACAACTAAACATCTAGAACCCCTCTAACAACTAAACCAGCTAAAACAACTAAAACAACTATAACAACTATAACAACTATAACAACTAAACAACTATAACATCAGAAACAACTAAACAACTAATACAACTAAAAGAACTAAATTAGCTAAAACAACTAAACAACTAAAACCAGTAAAACAACTATAACAACTAAAACAACTGGAACAACTAAAACAACTAAAACAACTATAAACAAGTGAAACAACTAAACAACTATAACAACTAGAACAACTAAAACAGCTAAAACAACTTGAACAAATAAACAATTAAAACAACTATAACAACTAGAACATCTAGAACAACTATAACAACTAAACAACTAAATTAGCTAAAACAGCTACAACAACTATAACAACTAATACAACTAAAACAACTTAACAACTAAAACAACTAAAACAACTAAAACAACCAAAACCACCATAACAACTATAACAACTAAAACAACCAAAACACCTAAAACAACTATAACACCTTAACAACTAAACATCTAAAACAACTAGAACAATTAAAAACAACTAAAACAACTAAAACAACTTAAACAACTAAACAACTAGAACAACTAAAACAACTAGAATAACTGAAACAACTAAAACAACTACAACAAATAAAACAACTGAAACAACTAAAACAGTTAGAACAACTGAAACAACTGAAACAACTGAAATAACTAAAACAACTATAACAACTAAAACGACTAAAACAACTAAAAACAACTATAACAACTGAAACAACTAAAACATCTACATTAGCTAAAACATCTACAACAACTAAAACAGCTAATACAACTATAACAACTAAAACAACTATAACAACTAAAACAACTAAAAAAAACTAAAACAACTGAAACAACTAAAACATCTACATTAGCTAAAACAACTGCAACAACTGAAACAGCTAATACAACTATAACAACTAGAACAACTAAAACAACTGAAACAACTAAAACAACTAAAACAACTAGAACAACTTAACACCTACAACCACTAAAACACCTATAACAACTGGAACAACTATAACACCTAAAACAGCTTAATCACCTATAACAACTAGAACACATAAAACAACTAGAACACTTATTACAACTAAAACAATTAAAACAACTTGAACAACTAAACACATAAAACCACTAAAACACCTAAAACAACTAAAACAACTAAAACACATTGAACAACTCAAACAACTAAAAACACCTACAACAACTTGAACAACTAAAACGACTAAAACAACCATAACAACTAAAACAACTACAACAACTAGAACACCTTAAACAACTAAAACACATAGAACAACTATAACACCTCGAACAACTAAAACACCCATAACAACTAAAACAACTAAACAACTAGAACAACTAGAACAACCAAAACAACTAAACAACTCTAACATCAAAAACAACTAAACAACTAAAACAACTAGAAGAACTAAAACATCTAAACAATTAAAACAACTGAATAACTACAACAACTAAAACACCTATAATAAGTAAAGCAACTAGAACATTTAAAACCACTGAAAGAACTATAGCGAGTATAACAACTGAAACAACTAAAACAACTAAAACAACTAGAACAACTAAACAACCAAAACAACTAAAACAACTAAAACAACTAGAACAACTATAACACCTAAAAAAACTATAACACCTAAAACAACAACAACAACTATAACAACTAAACCACCTAAAACAACTATAACAACTAAAACAACTATAACAACTACAACAACTAAACAACTATAACATCAAAAACAACTAAACAACTAATACAACTAAATGAACTAAAACAACTAAAACAACTGAAACAACTAAACAACTAAAACAACTAAAACAACAATAACAACTAAAACAACCAGAACAATTAAAACAACTAAAACAACTATAAACAACTAAAACAACTAAACAACTAAACAACTAAAACACCTAAAACAACTAGAACTACTCAACAACCAAAACACTAAAACAACTAAAACAACTGTAACAACTATAACAACAAACAACTAAATCAGCTAAAACAACTACAACAGCTAAAACAACGAATACAACCAAAACAACCATAACAACTAAACAACTAAAACAACTTAACCAACTAAAATAACTAAAACACTTTAAACAACTAAAACACCTGAAAAAACTATAACACCTGAAAAACTAAAACACCTATGACAAATAAAACACCTAAATAAAATATATCAACTAAAACAACTAAAACAACTAAAAAACACCTAAACAACTATAACAACTTAAACAACTATACACCTAGAACAACTAAAACCCATATAACAACTAGAACAACTATAACACTTGAAACAACTTAAACACCTATAAAAACTAGAACACATATAACAACTATAACACTTATAACAAGTAAAACAACTAAAACAACTAGATCAACTGAACACCTAAAAAAACTAAAACACCTAAATCCACTAAAACAACTAAACAACTAAACACCTAGAACAACCCAAACAACTAAAAACACCTACAACAACTAGCACAAATAAAACAACTAAAACAACTATAACAACTGAAACAACTGAAGCAACTAAACACCTACAACAACTATAACACATAAAACAACTAAAACACCTCGAACAACTAAACACCTATAACAAATAAAACAATTGAACAACTAAAACTACTGAAACAACTCTAACAACTAACCACCTAAAACAACTAAAACAACTAAAACAACTATAACAACTATAACAACTAAATAACTATAACATCAGAAACAACTAAACAACTAATACAACTATAAGAACTAAAACAACTAAAACAACTAAAACAACTAAACAACTAAAACAACTAAAACAACTATAACAACTAAAACAACTGGAACAATTAAAACAACTAAAACAACTATAAACAAGTAAAACAACTAAAACAACTATAACAACTAAAACAACTAAAACAACTAAAACAACTAGAACAACTAAACAACTAAAACAAATAAAACAACTAAAACAACTAGAACAACTATAACAACTAAACAACTAGAATAGCTAAAACAACTACAACAACTAAAACAACTAACAAAACAAAAACAACTTAACAACTAAAACAATGAAAACAACTATAACAACCAAAACCACCATAACAACTATAACAACTAAAACAACTTAAACAACGAAAATAACTGAAACACTTTGAACAACTATAACACATAAAACATCTACAACACCTAAAGTACTAGAACACCTATAACAACCAAAATACCTAAAAAAAACATTTATAACAACTAAAACAACTAAAACACCTAAAACAACTATAACACCTAAACAACTAAACATCTAAAACAACTAAAACAACTAAAAACAACTGCAACAACTAAAACAACTGAAACAACTGAAACAACTAAACAACTAAAACAACTAAAACAACTATAACAACTAAAACGACTAAAAACAACTAAAACAACTGAAACAACTAAAACATCTACATTAGCTAAAACAACTACAACAACTTAAGCAGCTAATACAACTAAAACAACTAGAACAACTAAAACAACTGAAACAACTAAAACAACTAAAACAACTAGAACAACTAAACACCAACAATCACTAAAACACCTACAACAACTAGAACAACTATAACACCTAAAACAACTTAATCACCTACAACATAGAACACATAAAACAACTAGAACACTTATTACAACTAAAACAATTAAAACAACTTGAACAACTGAATACATAAAACCACTAAAACACCTAAAATAACTAAAACAACTAAATACCTAGAACAACTCAAACAACTAAAAACACCTACAACAACTATAACACCTCGAACAACTAAAACACCCATAACAACTATAACAACTAAAACAACTAGAACAACTAAAACAACTAAACAACTATAACATCAAAAACAACTAAACAACTAAAACAACTAAAAGAACTAAAACAACTACAACAACTGAAACAACTAAACAACTACAACAACTAAAACAACTATAATAAGTAAAACAACTAGAACATTTAAAACAACTGAAACAACTATAGATAAGTAAAACAACTGAAACAACTAAAACAACTAAAACAACTAGAACAACTGAACAACTAAAACAACTAAAAAATCTAAACAACTCAAACAACTAGAACAACTATAACACCTAAACCAACTATAACACCTAAAACAACAACAACAACTATAACAACCAGAACAGCTAAAACAACTATAACATCTAAAACAACCAAAACTACTATAACAACTAGAACACCTAAAACAACTAAAACAACTATAACACCTAAAAAAATAGAACAACTATAACGACTAGGACATTTAAAACAATTGAAACAACTAAAACAACTATAACAACTGAAACACTTTAAACAACTAAAACACCTATAACAACTATAACACCTGCAACAAATAAAACACCTATAACAACTAGAACACATCAAACAACTACAACACTTCAAACAACTGAAACACCTATAGCAACTAGAACAACTAAAACAACTAAAACAACTAAAACACTTATGCCAAATGGACCACCTGAAACAACTACAACAACTAAAACAACTAGAACAACTAAAAAAACTAGATCAACTATAACAACAATAAACAAATACACAACTAAAACAACTAAAACAACTAAACAATTAAAAACAACTAAAACAACTGAAACAACTAAACAACTAGAACAACTAAAGCAACTAGAACAACTGAAACAACTAAAACAACTAAAAACAACTATAACAACTGTAACAACTAAAACATCTACATTAGCTAAAACAACTACAACGACTAAAACAGCTTATACAACTAAAACAACTAAACAACTATAACAACTAAAACAACTAAAAACAACTAAAACAACTGAAACAACTAAAACATCTACATTAGCTAAAACAACTGCAACAACTAAAACAGCTAATACAACTAAAACAACTAGAACAACTAAAACAACTGAAACAACTAAAACATCTAAAACAACTAGAACAACTTAACACCTACAACCACTAAAACACCTATAACAACTAGAACAACTATAACACCTAAAACAGCTTAATCACCTATAACAACTAGAACACATAAAACAACTAGAACACTTATTACAACTAAAACAATTAAAACAACTTGAACAACTGAACACATAAAACCACTAAAACACCTATAACAACTAAACAACTGAAACACCTTGAACAACTCAAACAACTAAAACACCTACAACAAATAAAACAACTAAAACGACTAAAACAACTATAACACCTAAAACAACTAAAACAACTATAACACCTTTAACAACTAAAACACATTGAACAACTTAAACACCTCGAACAACTAAAACACCCATAACAACTATAACAACTAAAACAACTAGAACAACTAAAACAACTAAACAACTCTAACATCAAAAACAACTAAACAACTAAAACAACTAGAAGAACTAAAACAACTAAAACAATTAAAACAACTAAACAACTACAACAACTAAAACAACTATAATAAGTAAAACAACTAGAACATTTAAAACAACTGAAACAACTATAGACAAGTATAACAACTGAAACAACTAAAACAACTAAAACAACTAGAACAACTAAACAACTAAAACAACTAAAATAACTAAAACAACTAGAACAACTATAACACCTAAACCAACTATAACACCTAAAACAACAACAACAACTATAACAACTAAACCACCTAAACAACTATAACAACTAAAACAACTAAACAACTATAACAACTATAACAATTAAACAACTATAACATCAAAAACAACTAAACAACTAATACAACTAAATGAACTAAAACAAGTAAAATAACTGAAACAACTAAACAACTAAAACAACTAAAACAACAATAACAACTAAAACAACTAGAACAACTAAAACAACTAAAACAACTATAAACAACTAAACAACTGAACAACTAAAACAACTAAAACACCTAAAACAACTAGAACTACTAAACAACTAAAACAACTAAAACAACTAAACAACTAGAACAACTATAACAACAAAACAACTAAATCAGCTAAAACAACTACAACAACTAAAACAACTAATGCAACCAAAACAACCATAACAACTAAACAACTAAAACAACTTAACCAACTAAAATAACTAAAACACTTTAAACAACTAAAACACCTGAAACAACTATAACACCTGAACAATTAAATACCTATTACAATTGAAACACCTAAATAAAATATAACAACTTAAACAACTATAACAACTAAAACACCTAAAACATGTTTCATACCTAAGGAACAAAAACAACTAGAACAACCAAACTAACTAAAAAACAACTAAAACAACAGAAACAACTAAAACAACTACATAAGCTAGAACATCTACAACAACTAAAACAACTAATACAACTTAAACAACTAAAACAACTAAAACAACTGAAACAACTAAAACAACTGAAACACCTGAAACAACAAAAACAACTGAAACAACTACAACAACTTAAACAACTAAAATAACTAAAACAACTAAAACAACTAAATCAACTGAAACAACTAAAACACATATAACAACTAAACAACTAAAACAACTAAAACAACTATAACAACTATAACAACTATAACAACTAAAACAACTAAAACAACTATAACAACTATAACAACTACAACACCTAAAACAACTAGAACACCTAAAACACCTACAACAAAGAAGAACACCTAAACAACTATAACACTTATAACAACTAAAACACCTATAAAACCTAAAACATCTATAACCCCTGAAACAAATAAAACAAATATAACAACTAGAACACCTAAAGCAACTAAAACAAATATAATACCTTAAACAACTTAAAAACTGAACAACTAAAACAACTAAAACAACTAAAAGAACTGAAACAACTTAAACAACTATAACAACTAAAACACTCTAAACAACTAAAAACCTAAAACAACTAAAACGCCTAAAAAAATATATAACAACTAAAACAACTTAAACAACTAAAACACCTATAACAACTATAACACCTAAAACAACTGAAACAACTATAACAACTATAAACAACTATAACAACTAAAACAACTGAACAACTAGAGTAACTAAGACAACCTGAACAATTAAAACAACTAAATTAAATATATCAACTAAAACAACTAAACAACTAAAACAACTATGATAACTGCAACAACTACGACAACTGAAACAACTAAAACAACTGAAACAACTAGAAAAACTAAAACAACCAAACCAACTAAAACTAAAACAACTAAAACAACTGAAACAAATAACACCTACAACAACTAAAACACATAAAACAACTAAAACACCTCGAACAACTGAAACACCTATAACAAATAAAACAACTAAAACAACTAAAACACCTCTAACAACTAAACCACCTGAAACAACTAAACGACTAAAATAACTATAACAACTATAACAACTAAGCAACTATAACATCAGAAACAACCAAACAACTAATACAACTAAAATAACTAAACAACTAAAACAACTAAAACAACTAAACAACTAAATTAGCTAAACAACTACAACAACTAAAACAACCAATACAACCAAAACAACCATAACAACTAAACAACTAGAACAACTTAAACAACTGAAATAACTAAAACACTTCAAACAACTATAACACCTCAAACAACTATAACACCTGAACAACTAAAACACCTATAACAACTAAAACCCCAAAATGAAATATAACAACTAAAACAACCAAAACAACTAAAACACCTACAACAACTATAACACCGAAAAAACATAAACAACTAAAACAACCAAATTAATTATAA
The DNA here is from genome assembly GCA_016164225.1 of Gammarus roeselii. Classification (NCBI taxonomy): domain Eukaryota; kingdom Metazoa; phylum Arthropoda; class Malacostraca; order Amphipoda; family Gammaridae; genus Gammarus; species Gammarus roeselii. Next base: position 11,504 of record SDVV010000453.1, on the reverse strand, counting down.
CAACTAAAACAAGTGAAACAACTAAAGCAACTACATAAGCTGAAACAACTACAACAACTAAAACATCTAATACAACTTAAACAACTAGAACAACTAAAACAAATGAAACAACTAAAACAACTGAAACACCTGAAACAACTATAACAACTGAATCAACTAAAACAACTTAAACAACTATAAGAAATAAAACAACTCAAACAACTAAATCAACTGAAACAACTAAACACATATAACAACTAAAAAACTAAAACAACTATAACAACTATAACAACTATAACAACTATAACAACTATAACAACTATAACAATCAAAACAACTAAAACAACTATAACAACTATAAAATCTAAAACAACTAAAACACCTAAAACACCTACAACAACAGAAGAACACCTAAACAACTATAACACTTAAAACAACTAAAACATCAATAAAACCTGAAACATCTATAACACCTGCAACAAATAAAACAAATATAACAACTAGAATACCTAAAACAACTAAAACAACTAAACAACTATAACAATTAAACAACTAAATTAGATAAAACAACTACAACAACTAAACAACTAATACAACTAAAACAACTAGAACAACTACAACAACTAAAACAACTAAAACCACCGAAACAACTATAACAACTAGAACAACTAAAACAACTTAAACAACTAAAACACTTTAAACAACTAAAACCCCTATAACAACCATAACTTCTAAACAACTAAAACACCTATAACAACTGAAACACCTAAAAAAATATAGAACAATTAAACAACTTAAACAACTAAATTACCTAAAACAACTATAACACCTAAAACAACTGAAACAACTATAACAACTATAAACAACTATAACAACTAAAACAACTAAACAACTTGAGTAACTAAAAACACTAGAACAATTAAAACAACTAAACAACTAAAACAACTATAACAGCCTGAACAACTGAAACAACCATAACAACTATAACAACTAAAACAACTAAAACAACTATAAAAACTAAAACAACTAAACAACTAAAACACCTACAATAACTGAAACAACTAAGACAACTGAAACGACTAAAACAACTGAAACAACTGGAAAAACTAAAACAACCACAACAACTGAAACTAAAACAACTAAAACAACTAAAACAACGAAAACCACTGCAACAACTGAAACAACTACAACAACTAAACAACTAAAACAACTAAAACAACTAAAACACCTAAACAATTAGAACACCTGATACACCTTATAACACCTGAAACAACTTGAACACCTAAAACAACTAGAAACACATATAACACACATAACACCTATAACAACTAAACACCTAAAACAACTAGAACACCTATAACAACTATAACACCTGAAACAACTAAAACACATACAAACAACCGAAACACCTCAAACAACTAAAACACCTAAACAACTAAAACAACTAAAAGACAACTACAACAACTATAACACCTATAACAACTAAAACACATAAAACAACTAAACACCTAAAACACCTACAACACCTAAAACAACTAGAACACCTAAAACAACTAAACTAACTAAAACAACTACAACAACTAAAACACTAAGACAACTAAAAGAACTAAAATAACTGAACAACTAAAACACCTTAAACAACTAAAACACCTATAACATCTAAACACCCAAAGCACCTATAACAACTATAACACCTTAAACAACTACAACACCTAGAACAACTATAACACCTAAAACAACTATAACACCTAAAACAACGCAATAAACGAAACAACTAAAACACCTATAACAACTAAAACAACTAAAACACCTAGAACAATCCAAACAACTAAAACACCAACAACAACTAGAACAAATAAAACAACTAAAACAACTATAACAACTAAAACAATTTATACAACTAAAACACCTATAGCAACTAAACACATAGAACAACTAAAACACCTCGAACAACTAAAACACCTATAACAACTTGAACAACTAAAACACCTCGAGCAACTAAACCACCTAAAACAACTAAAACAACTAAAACCCCTAGAACAACTAAAACAACTAAACAACTATAACATCATAAACAACTAAACAACTAAACAACTAAAATAACTAGAACAACTAAAACAACTAAAACTACTAAACAACTATAACAACTGAAACAACTATACTAAGTAAAACAACTAGAACAACTACAACAACTAAAACAACTAAAACAACTAAAACACCTGTAGCAACTAAAACACATAGAACAACTAAAAAACCTCGAACAACTAAAACACCTATAACAACTTAAACAACTAAAACACCTAAAACAACTATAATAACTAAAACCACTAGAACAACTAAAACAACTAAACAACTATAACATCATAAAAAACTAATCAACTAAAACAACTAAAATAACTAGAACAACTAAAACTACTAAAACTACTAAACAACTAAACAACTATACTAAGTAAAACAACTAGAACAACTACAACAACTAAAAACAACTAAAACAACCAAAACAACTATAACAACTAGAACAACTTAAACAACTTAATCAACTAAAATAACTAAAACACCTATAACAACTAAAACACCTAAAAATATATGTAACAACTAAAACAACTTAAACAACTAAAACATCTGAAACAACTATAACACCTAAAACAACTGAAACAACTATAACAACTAAAAAACAAATATATTAACTAAAACAACTAAACAACTAGAGTAACTAAAAACACTAGAACAATTAAAACAACTAAACAACTAAAACAACTAAAACAGCTAGAACAACTGAAACAACTATAACAACTAAAACAACTAAAACAACTATAACAACTAAAACAACTAAACAACTTAGACAACTATAATAACTGAAACAACTAAGACAACTGAAACGACTAAAACAACTGAAACAACTAAAACTAAAACAACTAAAACAACTAAAACAACTAAAACAACTACAACAACTGAAACAACTACAACAACTAAAACAACTAAAACAACTTAAACACCTAAAACAATTAAAACACCTGATACACCTAAGACTCTTATAACACCTTAAACACCTGAAACAACTTGAACACCTATAACAACTAAAACACATAAAACAACTAAAACACATATAACACCTATAACAACTAAACACCTAAAACAACTTGAACACCTATAACAACTATAACACCTGGAACAACTATAACACATACAAACAACCAAAACACCTCAAACAACTAAACACCTAAACAACTAAAACAACTATGAAACAACTAAAACAACTATAACACCTATAACAACTGAACCACATCGAACAACTAAACACCTATAACACCTACAACACCTAAAACAACTAGAACACCTAAAACAACTAAACCAACTAAAACAACTACAACAACTAAAACACTAAGACAACTAAAACAACTCATATAACTTAACAACTAAAACACCTTAAACAACTAAAACACCTATAACAATTAAACACCCAGAACACCTATAACAACTATAACACCTAAAACAACTAGAACACCTAGAACAACTATAACACCTAAAACAACTATAACACCGTGAGCAACGGATTCAACGAAACAACTAAAACACCTATAACAACTAAAACAACTAAAACACCTAGAACAACTCAAACAACTAAAAACACCTACAACAACTAGAACAAATAAAACAACTAAAACAACTATAACAACTAAAACAACTAAAACAACTAAAACAAATATAACAAGTAAAACACATAGAACAACTAAAACACCTCGAACAACTAAAACACCTATAACAACTTAAACAACTAAAACACCTCCAGCAACTAAACCACCTAAAACAACTATTACCACTAGAACAACTACAACAACTAAACAACTATAACATCATAAACAACTAAACAACTATAACAACTAAAATAACTAGAACAACTAAAACAACTAAAACAAATAAACAACTTAAACAACTAAAACAACTATAATAAGTAAAACAACTAGAACAACTAAAACAACTATAGACAACTAAAACAACTATACCAACCGAAACAACTAAAACAACAAAAACAACTAGAACAACTAAACAACTAAAACAACTAAAATAACTAAAACAACTAAAACAACTATAACACCTAAACCAACTATAACACCTAAAACAACAACAACAACTTAAACAACTAAAACAACTTAAGCAACTATAACATCTAAAACAATCAAAACAGCTATAACAACTAGAACACCTAAAACAACTAAAACAACTATAACACCTAAAAAAACTAGAACAACTAAAACGACTAGGACATTTAAAACCATTGAAACAACTAAAAAAAACATAACAACTAAAACACTTTAAACAACTAAAACACCTAAAACAACTGAGCCACCTGAAACAACTATAACAACTAAAACAACTAGAACAACTAAAACCACTAGAACAACTATAACAACAAAAAACAACTAAACAACTAAAACAACTAGAACAACTAAAACAACTAAACAACTAAAACAACACAAACAACTAAACACCTAAAACAACTAAAACACCTATAACAACTAGAACAACTTTAACAACTATAACACCTGAAACAACTTAAACACCTATAACAACTGGAACACATATAACAACTATACCACTTATAACAACTAAAACAACAAAAACAACTAGATCAACTGAACACCTAGAACAACTAAAACACCTATATCCACTAAAAACAACTAGAACAACTAAAACACCTAGAACAACTCAAACCACTAAAAACACCTACAATAACTAGAACAAATAAAAAAACTAAAACAACTATAACAACTAAAATAACTAAAACAACTAAAACACATAGAACAACTAAAACACATGAAACAACTAAACCACCTAAATCAACTAAACAACTAAAATACTTTAACAACTATAACAACTAAACAACTATAACATCAAAAACAGCTAAACAACTAATACAACTAAAAGAACTAAAACAACTAAACAACTAAAACAACTAGAACAACTAAGCAACTAAAACAACTGAAACAACTAAAACAACCTATAACAACTATAACAACTAAGCAACTAAATTAGCTAAAACAACAACAGCAACTAAAACAAATAATACAACTAAAAGACTATAACAAATAAACCAACTAAAACAACTAAAACAACCAAAACAACCATAACAACTAAACAATGAAAATAACTTACACAACAAAATAACTAAAACACTTCAAACAACTAAAACACCTAAAACAACTATAACACATGAACAACTACAACACCTATAACAAGTAGAACACCTAAATAAAATATAACAACTAAACCAACTAAAACAAGTAAAACACCTAAACAACTATAACACCTATAACAACTAAAACAACTAAAACAACTAGAAACAACAACAACAACTAAACAACTAAAACAACTAAACAACTAGAACCACTTGAACAACTAGAACAACTAAAACAACTAAAACAACTAAAACAACTACAACAACTAAAACAACTAAAACAGCTAGAAGAACTGCAACAACTAAAACAACTATAACAACTACAACAACTAAACGACTAAAGCAACTAAAACAACTAAAACAACTATAACAACTAAAACAACTTAAACAATTAAACAACTGAAACAACTGAAACAACTGAAACAACTATAACAACTAAAACAACTAAAAACAACTAAAACAACTGAAACAACTAAAACAACTACATAAGCTAAAACAACTACAACAGCTAGAACAACTAATACAACTCAAACAACTAAAACAACTAAAACAACTGTAACAATAAACAACTGAAACACATATAACAACTAAAACAACTGAAACAACTAAAGGAACTAGAACAACTAAATCAACTGAAACAACTAGAACACATATAACAACTAAACAACTGAAACAACTAAAACAACTATAACAACTAAAACACCTAAAACCACTATAACAACTAAAACAACTATAACACCTAAAACACCTACAACATCAGAAAAACACCTAAACAATTATAACACCTGAAATAACTAGAACACCTATAACACCTAAAACATCTGTAACACCTGAAACAATTAAAACAAATATAACAACTAGAACACCTAAAACCACTAAAAAAAATATAACACCTAAAACAAACTTAAAAACTAAACAACTAAAACAACTATAACAACTAAAACAACTGAAACAACTTAAACAACTAAAACAACTAAACAACTATAACAATTAAACAACTAAATTAGCTATAACAACTACGACAACTAAACAACTAATTCAACTAGAACAACTAGAACAACTATAACAACTAAAACACCCAGAAACAAGTAAATCAACTACAAACAACTACAACAACTATAACACCTATAACAACTAAAACACATAGAACAACTAAACACCTATAACACCTACAACACCTAAAACAACTAGAACACCTATAACAACTAAACCAACTAAAACAACTACAACAACTAAAACACTAAGACAACTAAAACAACTAAAATAACTGAACACCTAAAACACCTTAAACAACTAAACACCTATAACAATTAAACACCCAAAACACCTATAACAACTATAACACCTAAAACAACTAGAACACCTAAAACAACTATAACACCTAAAACAACTACAACACCTAAAACAACGGAAACAACGAAACAACTTAAACACCTAGAACAACTCAGACAACTGGAAACACATAATACAACTATAACAACTAAAACAACTAAAACAACTATAACAACTAAAACAACTACAACAACTGAAACACCTAAAACAACTATAACACATAAACCAACTAGAACACCTCAAACAACTATACACCTAAAACAACTATAACAACTAAAAAAACTAAGCAACTGAAACAACTAAACAACTAAAACATCTATAACAACTAATACACCTACAACGACTAAAATAAATATAACAACTAAAACAACTAAAACAACTGAAACCACAAAAAACAACTAACAACTAAAAACAGTAAAACAACTAGAAAAACTAAAACAACTATAACAACTAAAACAACTGAAAAACTATAAAAACTAAACAACTAAAACAGCCATAACAACTAAACCAACTCAAATAACTAAAACATCTATAACAACTAAAACATCTAAAGCAAATAAAACAACTAAACAACTAAAACAACTAAAACATTTAAATGAATTAAAACAACTAAAACAACTAAAACACCTTAAACAACTGAAACACATAGAACAACTATAACACCTAAAACAACTGAAACACCTATAACAACCAAAACACCAAAAAAATGAAACAACTTGAATAACTATAACAACTATAACACCTAAAACAACTAAAACACCTAGAACAACTCAAACAACTAAAACAACTTAAACAACTAAACAACTATAACAAATAAAACATCTAAAACAACTAAACAACTAAACAACTAGAAACAACTGAAACAACTAAACAACTAAAACAACTAAAACAACTAGAACAACTAAAACAACTAAACAACTAAAACAGCTAAAACAACTACAACAACTAGAACAACTACAACAACTAAAACAACTAAAACAACTAAACAACTAGAACAACTATAACAACCACAACAACTCAAAACAACTAAACAACTAAAACAACGTAAACAAATATAACACCTATAACAACTAAAACACCTAGAACAACTAAAACAACTAAAACACATAGAACAACTAAAACACCTAAAATATATAAAACACATATAAATACTAACACCTAAAACAACTAAAACATCAAAACAACTATAACACCTATAACAACTAAAACACCTAAAGCAATTATAACACATAAAACACCTATAAAAACTATAACACCTTGAACAACCAAAACAACTATAATAACTATAACAACTATAACAACAAAAACAACTAAAACAACTACAACACCTAAAACAACTAAAACAACTGAAACAACTTTAACAACTAAAACAACTGAAACAACTAACCAACTAAAACAACTTAAACAACTAAATCAAATACAATAACTAAAACAACTAAAACAACTAAAACAACTAAAACAACTAAAACAACTAAAACAACTAAAACAACTAAAACAACTATAACAACTATAACAACTAAAACAACTAAAACAACTGAACACCTGAAACAACTAGAACACCTCAAACACCTACATCACCTATAATACCTTAAACACATAAACAACTTGAACCCCTAGAACAGCTATAACACCTACAACAACTATAACACATAAAACAACTACAACACCTTAAACCACTAAACACCTGAAACAACTATATCACCTACAACAACTAAAACACATTTAACAAATAAATCTCATAAAACAACAATAACACCTTAAGCAACTTTAACACTTAAAACAACTATAACACATAAAACACACGCAACAACTAAAACCCCTAAAACAACCAGAACATCTATAACATCTATAACACCTAAAACTACTACAACACATAAGATAACTAAAACACCTGAAACAACTAAAACACTTAAACAACTAAGACAACTGAAACAACTACAAAAACTAAAACACCCAGAAAAACTAAAACATATAGAACAACTAAAACACATAGAACACCTGAACACCTAAAGCAACTATAACACCTAAAACAAATAAAACAACTAAACAACTACAACAACTAAAACAACTAAAACAACTATAACAACAGAAACAACTAAACAACTAAAACAACTAAAACACCTTTACAACCATAACACCTTGAAAAACTAAAACACCTTAAACACATAAAACAACTCTATCACCTAAACAACTAAAACACCTATAACAACTATAACACATAAAACAACTATAACACTTATAACAACTAAAACAACTAAAACAACTGAAACAAACAACTATACACCAAAAACCACTAGAACACTTAAAACAATTAAAACAACTAAAACAACTAAAACACCTAGGACAACTCAAACAAATAAATACGCCTGAAACAACTATAACAAATAAAACAACAAAAAACAACTATAACAACTACAACAACTAAACCAACAAAAAAAAAACTATAAACAAGTAAAACAACTAAAAACACCTACAACAACTCGAACAAATAAAACAACAAAAACAACTATAACAACTAGAACAACTAAAACAACTAAAACACCTAAAACAACTATAACACATTGAACAACTAAAACAACTCGAACAACGAAAACTCCTATAACAAATAAAACAACTAAAACAACTATAACATCAGAAACAACTAACAAATAGAACAACTTAATGAACTAAAACAACTAAAACAACTAAACAACTAAAACAACTAAAACAACTATAACAACTAAAACAACTAGAACAACTACAACAACTAGAACAACAATAAACAAGTAAAACAACTAAAACAACTAAAACAACTAGAACAACTAAACCAACTAAAACAACTTGAACAACTATAACGACTAAACAACTAAATTAGCTAAAACAACTACAACTACTAAAACAACTAATACAACTAGAACAACTATAACAACTAAAACAACTAAAACAACTATAACAACTTAAACAACTTAAACAACTGAACAACTAAAACACCTAGAACAACTCAAACAACTATAAAGACCTTCAACAACTAGAACAAATAAAACAACTAGAACAACAGTAACAACTAAAACAGCTAAAACAACTAAAACACCTAAAAACAACTAAAACCACTATAACAACTAACACACCTCGAACAACTAAAACACCTATAACAACTAAAACAACTTAAACAACTAAAAACACCTTAAACAACTAAACACCTAAAGCAACTATAACACCTAAAACAAATAAAACAACTAAACAACAACAACAACTAAAACAACTAAAACAACTATAACAACTAAAACAACTAAACAACTAAAACAACTAAAACACCTTAACAACCATAACACCTTGAACAACTGAATCACCTTAAACACATAGAACAACTCTATCACCTAAAACAACTTAAACACCTATAACAACTAAAACACATAGAACAACTGTAACACTCATAACAACTAAAACAACTAAAACAATTGAAACAAACAACTAACACCTAAAACCACCAAAACACTTAAAACAATTAAAACAACTAGACCAACTAAAACACCTAGGAAAACTCAAACAAATAAAAACACCTAAAACAACTGGAACAAATGAAACAACAAAAAACAATTATAACAACTATAACAACTAGAACAACTAAAACAACTCAAACAACTAAAAACAAGTAAAACAACTAAAAACACCTACAACAACTTGAACAAATAAAACAACAAAAACAACTATAACAACTAAAACAACTAGAACAACTAAAACATCTAAAACCACTAAAACACATTGAACAATTAAAACACCTCAAACAACTAAAACACCTATAACAAATTAAACAACTAAAACAACTATAACAACTAAAACAACTAGAACAACTAAAACAACTAGAACAACTATAAACAAGTAAAACAACTTAAACAACTGAACAAGCAAAACAACTATAACAACTAGAACAACTAAAACTACTAAAAACAACTAAAACAACTGAAACAACTAAAACAACTAAAACAACTATAACAACTAAAACAACTAAAACAACTAAAACAACAAGAACAACTAAACAACTAAAACAACTAAAACAACTAAAACAACTAAAACAACCAGAACTACTATAACAAATAAACAACTAGATTGGCTAAAACAACTAACACTATTAAAACAACTAATACAACTAGAACAACTAAAACAACTAAAACAACTATAACAACTAAAACAACTTGAACAACTGAACAACTAAAACAACTAAAACATCTATAACAACTAAAACGACTATAAACAACTAAAACAACTGAAACAACTAAAACATCTTCATTAGCTAAAACAACTACAACAACTAAAACAACTAATACAACTAAAACAACTAGAACAACTAAAACAACTGAAACAACTAAAACAACTGAAACAACTAGTACAACTAAAAACCTATAACCACTAAAACACCTATAACAACTAAAACAACTTAACAACTAGAACAACTAAAACAACTAGAACAACTAAAACAACTAAAACAACTAAAACAACTATAACAACTAATACAACTAAAACAGCTAGAACAACTGAAACAACTGAAACAACTGAAACAACTAATACAACTATATCAACTAAAACGACTAAAACAACTAAAACAACTAAAACAACTAGAACCACTTAAACAACTGAACAACTAAAACAACTAAAACAACTATAACAACTAAAACTGCTATAAACATCTATAACAACTGAAACAACTATAACATCTTCATTAGCTAAAACAACTACAACAACTAAAACCACCAATACAACTAAAACAACTACAACAACTAAAACCACCAATACAACTAAAACAACTAGAACAACTAAAACAACTGAAACAACTGAAACAACTATAACAACTAAAACTACTAAAAACAACTATAACAACTGAAACAACTAAAACATCTTCATTAGCTAAAACAACTAAAACAACTAAACAACCAATACAACCAAAACAACTAGAACAACTAAAACAACTGTAACAACTAAAACAACTAAAACAACTAAAACAACTAAAACAACTAAAACAACAAGTACAACTAAACAACTA